>JANIJG010012489.1:46776-70734 GCA_024611175.1 Megaceryle torquata
TTGGGCAACAAGCTAGAGAGGGGGGGGGGTGTGGCCACATCGGAAAAAGAAAAAAAAGAAGACCCCCCCCCCCCCCCCCCCCCCCCCCACCAACGAGGTGCCAGCTGCTCTCTGCTGATTATGGAGGGGGTCCAGGGTGACTGCTCAGGTGTCACTTTTTCCACTGCTACCATTTGAAGCTTAAGAGATGAATCCTACCCCAAACTAATAGTTGATCCTAGTGGACAAAGTGTGGGAAGGGCCACAAAGGCATAGAGCAGTGAGATGATTTGCTCAAGTCATGTGGGATGGTAGAGCTGAAGCCTGAAGGAAAGCAAAGCTTTACTCACCTGTTTAATCCTCTGGTAACTAACCCATCCAGCCGACTCTACATGTGTTATTTGTTTCTCCTTTCTTGAAAGTGCTGGGAAATACTTCACTGTTTAAGAGGGGCCTGGTGATGACTAGTGAGTAAAACCAACCATTGAATCAGACCATGGTCACGATTCATTTCTTATTCTCCATATTGCAAGAATCTTGACCTATGGATGTGAAAATATATTCCTCTTGCTACTTTTTATTTTCACCTTGAATTCTAGAAGAGATTTTATGAGTCTGTACAAAATAGAAATGTATGTAGCCTTAACAGTAATTGGTTATCATTTCCTATACTATTCTAGTTGCATTTTTTAATTCCCTTTGGTTAATATTCTCCCATGCATGCCTTGGAACATGCAACTGTCCAGTATAATCTCACCATTAAATGCCTCCCCTTTATAGCTTGCATTGCCTCCCAGTGAAGATAAGGTAGGTCTTAATAATGCCTTTGAGAAGAACCTTTAAATACTTTTTCATCAGAGAATTTGATACTTTGTTTTAAATTGTTTGTCTTGAGACATAAAATTAAGTCTGCATGCCTGAAGGTTTACAGTTTGAAATAATTATTATATCCAACTGCAACTGGATAAATTTAATTTCTTGTACCTGTAAATTGTATTTAACTGAATTATCTTTTGAGCTTGGTTTCCATGAAATAGTTATAGCCTCAATATTCTTTAAAAATACATCTAATTTTGATCTGTAGCCATGTCCTAATTCCACATACTAAATAAAACTAAAATATTTGTCTTTGAGTGGAATGTTGAAAATGTGCAGTTGGGCACAAGAACCACAAGAACAGACCAGAAAAAATGTACTCTATAATTTACTACTTTGTAGTTTAAGTCCCAGTGTGATTTGAATCAGGTCAGTAGTACAGTTTATGTTGAAAATTATTTTTATTATAGTGTATGTTGTTTTAAATAAGGAGTTGTTTTAAATACAGAATTATATTGAAAAACACTCTGTCAGGACCTTAAATTACCTGTCCTAAAATGGCTTGAATCCATTTGCTTATAAAATACCTAGTAATGGTTTTAACACCACGTTGGTTTTGCTCTTCATTCTTACCAAGTACTTGCTAAAAACACTGTGTTCTGGTTATTTACTGATTGATTGATTGATTGATTGATTGATTGATTTGACACTACCTAAAGGTAACAACACTTTAAGCCTTACAGTCATACTCAGTTCTTTGAGTGAGGAAGAATATACGGCACAGTTTGGGGGAGGAGTGTGAAGAAAAGGGAAGAAAGGTATGAATCGTGGAATCATAGAATAATTTGGTTTGGGAGGCACCTCTAATGGAGAAAGGTTCTCGCCTGCTTTTGCAACTCTATAAGGTACAGGTCCTTGTGCAAGCTTCTTCTCAGTTGAGACAGGGAGCTTGTCCAGGCACTAGCCCTTGCAGACAGGTATTGGAAGACTATTTAATTCTGAAGTCCTTTTTGTTCTCACCCCAGCATGAGAAACAATGAGGACTGAGCAGGCACTTGAAGAGTATGCAAGCAGTATGAGCCCATTTGTAGGTCAGGAGTTGGTCTGTCGAGGAAATAGTCTTATTCTTGTTCCACTTATTTCTGCAGGTAGGGGCTGTCTGCATGGTGAGATGGGTTTTGTCCTGGACCACCCTCCACAAGATATGTGACTCCTTCAGGGCAGCAACTGCAGAAACCATGCATTCCTCTTAGAGCTGAAGGTGGTGGGAAATGGAGAAATCTCCTGGGTGGAAAATTCTGGCATTATCTTACTGTCACAGGTGTCACCTATAAAGTGCCATGGAGGTTGGGAGGAAACATGGTGATGTCATGGAGCCTTTCACAGGGGGAAAAGACAGCTGGCAATGCCCAGTTCCACCTCCTGCCAGCTGCCTGGTTTTATAGGCAGCTGCTTATGTTACAGGCACCCTAAGCTATAATTACATGCAAATACTTACTCATTTCCCATATACTTGCACCATTTTCTGAAAGATATTAATATAATCCATTTCACTCCTGTCTTTATTAATAATGCTCTGTAAATACAAATGGGGAAATTCAATTTTAGAACAGCAACAGGGCTTTTCATACAGCCCATCTTTAGAAGGTTATTGCATGTCTCTAGTGGTTGATGTCACACCACTTTCAGCTCATAAACTCACCAGAGCTATGCTGTAATTATCTAAAAATGCACCATCTGGAATTCCTTCTCATTTCCCAACACCTCATGCCCAGACATCATCACCACAGCTGCTGGAGCATCCTGGGCAACTGGTCCAGGAGGGCTTGTGGGTGCCTGAAGACCAGAGAGGAGCCTTGACTGTGGCATCCTGCTGCCTAGCCACGGTCAGGCTGACCTCCTCAGGTTGCCATGGTGACACCTCAGCAAGACTGTCACCTAGTAGGGGATTTGAAACAATTTGCCCTTGAGAAATAAAGTTCTGGTAATGTCAGCCTCAAGAAATGGGTAAATTTATTTCTGTTGTCAAGGAACTGTGCTTTTTAGAGACAAACCAGCTAACTAAATTTCTTGGTAAAATGTAAGATTTAAAATTCAGATTCAGGACTGTCCCTGCTCTGTGGGGAGCAGCCTTTGGTCACAGTCCCTCAGGGATCTCTCTGTCCCAGAGTGGGTCACCCACAGCTGCAGATTCTCAGAGGTGACCCTGCCCCAGTGTGGGTGACCCATGGCCACAGTCCCTCAGGATTGTCCCTTCCCCAGTGTGGGTGACCCACAACCACAGTCCCTGAGGATTGTCCCTGCCCCAGTGTGGGCTACCCATGGCCACAGTCCATCAGAGATGTTCCTGTCCCATCATGGGTCTCTCACAGCCACTGTCCCTCAGGGATGTCCCTGCCTCAACATGGGCTACCGACAGCTGCAGTTGCTCAGGAGTATCCTTGCACTCTTTGCCTGGAGTGTCCTCAGCAGGGTGTCTGCAGCCTTTCATGGCTGCCCTTTTCTTTATGAAGTAAATATGAGCAGGGGCACTCTGTACATCTCTGACTGGCTGAACTTCAGCATGTGATGGGTTTTGTTTCTGTAGGGTGCAGACCTGGCTAGAGCAGCTCTTGACTGGCACCCTGTGGACTATGACTTCTTAACCCACATCAAAACTATTGTTCCTGCATTTTTTTTTAACCTTTGCACATTACACATGTGTCATGCTTTAACCCTATACAGCTACTAAGCCCCACACAGCCATTTGTTCACTCCCCTCCAGGGGGATGGGAGAAAGAACTGGAAGAGTAAAATGGGGAAAACTTGTGGGCTGAGATAAAGACAGTTTCATAGGTAAAGCAAAAGCTGAACACATAAGCAAAGCAAAATAAGGAATTAATTCATTACTTCCCATTGGCAGGCAGATGTTCAGCCAACTCCATCATGCATAATGGTTACTTGGGAAGACAAATGCCATCACTCCAAATGTGCCCCGCTTCCTCTTTCCCCCAGATTTATATGCTAAACTTGACATCATATGATATGGGATATCTCTTTGGCCAGTTGGGGTCAGCTGTCCCAGCTGTGTCACCTCCCAGATCCTTGTGCACTCCCAGCTGGTGGGGTTGAGTAAAGAAAAGAAAAGGCCTTGATGCTATGAAAGCACTGCCCAGCAATAATGAACACATCATTGTATTATCAACACTGTTTCCAGCACAAATCCAAAACATAGCCCTGTACCAGCTACTATGAAAAAAAAAAAAAACAAAAAACCAAACTAGGGATCCAGCTGGAGTGTCAATAAAGAGGGGACACTAGAGAAGGAGCTGGGCTGCAAAAAGTGTTCCCAGAGAACCTGTACAACAGAGCAATGGCTGTGTTGGGACAGGGTTCAGCTCAGGTCAAGACCTACAGGTAGGCTAAGGCTTAGTGTTAAGATAGAGACAGTTGGACTTGGGGCTGCAAAGGCAGCTGTCCAAGAAAGAGGGGGGATGCAAAGAGAAATCTACACTGTCATGTTTTAGGGTCAGGGCAGCCCCTTAGACCAATAACAGACACTCTCTGTTAACACCCCACCCTCCCCAAGGGAGAAGAGAAAGGGAATAAGGAAGAGAAACTTAGAGATTAGAAAAGGAAACTAGAACAGCTTTAATGAAAATGAAAATAATAATAAAAACGTAATATATACAAAACCAGTATCAAATCCAACCCCCCTGATGGTAATTACATCACCATCACCACTGATGATGTGGAGCAGGCACCAGGAGAGTCCCAGACTGGGCCTAGCAGCAGATGGGAGCTGTGTTCAGGAGCTGGATTCTGGTACCAGATTCAGGAACACACTGATTGGGATCAAAGGCAGAATGGACAAACTCCACCTCAGATGCTCCAAGGAAGAAACCAGATGAGGACCTGAGCCATGCCGAGCAAAGCTGGCAAAGCGGGACAAGAGGGGCAAGACACTCCAGATCCCTCAGCTTTATACCGAATGATACTGGAATGAAGCTGCAATGGAGTTGCCCAAGGAAGGGATAGGCAGTGAAAAATACCCAAAATGTCCTCTTAAGTCTTTATTAAAGCAATGAAGTCAGGGGGTCTTGAGCTAAAGCTCAGCCAAGCCCATGATTCACTTAGAGTTACATTTAGTGTTAGAGTTAGAGAAACCTAGTCTAGGTCTTAGGCATGGAAGGGATCTAGGGCTATAGATGGACCGGAGCCACAAAGGAGCTGCCAGAGGAAGGGGTGGACTTCAAAAAGAAATCATCCTTGCAAACTTGACTGAATGTCTTAGGGTAATGTTCAGTCACTCGCATATCATAAGATTGTGCTTAGGCTTTGTGTGTAGGTTAGGCTTAGGGTTTAGGTTAGGGTTATGGTTAGTACAGAGACAAAAGGCAAAGCTCCAGTTGGTGTGGGCATGCAGCAAGGTGGCCAGGGGAAGGGATGGGCTAAAGACAGAAATCATTACTGACACCTTGTTCAAAACTACATCTCAGTCATCTTAGGCTAAAGGTTCATCTGAGACCAAAAAGCTTCTGGTCTCAACTGTGCACAGCTCTGTAACACACACAATATTGCTTTTCAAAGAGCTCCCTGAATTTTTTTTTTTTTTTTTTAACCCCCTCCCTTGACCGCATCACCTCACCAGAGCCTCAGGCTTTGTCTCTCACTAAACCTACCCTTAACGATAGTTTTTGTTCTTAGCTGAGCCTTAGCCAAAGTTGACCAGCCATGGCCCCATTTTAGAATTTCAGAGGACTGCTGCAGTGCTGTGCAGCAGTATTTCTGTTTCCTGAAGACTGTGTTCAGGGTATTCATGGTATTTCTAATGGTGTATATCTCACCATGTTATTTTACTTTGGCAAGCTTAAATGAAATGTCTCTGAATGCCCCTGTGACCCCCACATTCCAGCAGCATGAGGAGGATGCAACTTTAGGTGAATTTTTGCCTAGTGCAGTAATAATAAAATACATAGCATTTCCATGGCAGTTGGCAGCTTGACAGAGCCCCATAAAGATAAATCAAATTATATTTCCTATGATAATTTTCCCTTAATGGGATATATTTTAATGATTAATCTGACCATCACTTTTGTAATCTGCACACTTACTTTGACGAATGTCTGTAACTCAAATACCCCTATCCTATGCCAATAGATGTCTTCAAGGTGCTGCTGCTCCTCTGAACACAGAATCTGCAAAAGGGCCATAGGTCTGTGGTGACAAACGGAGCAAACAGTGGCAGCAGCAGCTGGACCAATTCTAGGAAGATAGGAAGCAAATGGAAAGGGAGGAAGAATTCCTGGATGAAAGAAGTTTGAGAGTTTGTGGGGGAGACAGAGGATCTGTCTGACTCTAAAATTATCTCACTGAGGTCCTGGGCACTTACATTATACTCTTGTTTCCTCTTACAGGAAAGTAGTGAGTCCAAATATAGTTGTTTCTCATCTAAATTAGATATTTGTCTTCTTTCCTGACAAAGAGATAACATTTTTAATCATTCACTTACATTCACTTTTTTTGTTTGTTTTGTCATTTCTTAGAATGTACAATGAAATATTTCTGCATGTCTGCACAGTTCAGTAATTTGCTTTACCCTGAAAGCAGATGATCACGTAGTGAAGCAGCACACTTCTACTCACACTTCTGGGGGCAATGTCTTGCTTCTACCACTTATTTCAGGGAAAGTGCCAGTGAAATAGCTTGAAGAAGCATAGTCAATGTGTAAATGTGTGCTGAGTTTAAGATTATAAGCCAAGGAAGAAGATAGAGAATACAGTAGTGATTAAAAACAAACAAACAAACAAACAACAATGACAAAAAAAACACCCCAATGTCAAATGAGCTAAAAGAAATAGCTTAATTATCTGGAAAAAAATAAAGAACAGAAAAGAGCAGTATAAAAACACAAAAGTGGAATAAAAAGGACAGTGAATAAGTAGCAAAGAAGTGACAGCTGAGAGAAGTAATTGGTTGACAAAATAATCGAACTACACAAGGCCAAGTAATGATTAAGAAATAAGAAGAGATAGGGTTTTTTTTTATGTCTGTAGCAAAGTTGTAGGAGAAATCCAGGCTTACAGCTCTCCAGAACCAATACTTACAGCAGACTATTGCTCATACTTGCCATGTAAAGTGTTCAAATTGTATGTAGTGTTTGTCTCAAATACTAGTATGTGGTTTGACACTTTTAGGAAGCAGTTAAGTGTTTTCTATTGGCTGCTGAGGACTCTTCTGGCAGGGTTTGCCCTGAAAACTAGAAAGTTGTCAAACTGTGCACAGCTCAGAGCTGCTGTAGCAAGAATGTTTCCAGTACATGAGCTGGTTTGTTCAAAGCTGTCTCACACATCTTTGTTCTATCCTGTGGCTGTCAGGGCTAGCACACTCCTCACTTCACATGGAAAAGTACAAGGAAAAGTACAAGGAAAAGGGAAGGGAAGTGGAAAGGGAAAGGGAAAGGGAAAGGGAAAGGAAGGGAAAAAGGAAGGGAAAGGGATAGGGGAAGGAAGGAGAAGGGAAAGGTCAAATGTGTGTGACTTCCTGAGAGTGTGACACTGTGGTCAGTGGAAGCCTGGGAACAGTGCTAGCACAGAGAAGGTTTCAACTAATCATCTCTTCTGTTATCTTTTTATGTTTAATTAACAAATACCAATAAAAATTAAGGAAGTGAATTAATTTGACTTCAAATCAATGTGTGGTCCACGCTTGTAGGTTTGGAGAAACACTTGATTTACTGTTTTTTCCAAATTTTCCAAATTTGGCTAAGATGTGAAACTGAAGAGAACCTGACATGAGTGATGAAATAGCAAGGTTACTGAAAGTTATAAAGCAGCTGCAAATGTTGGCTTCAGTCTTGTAGAAACAGCAGAAACCATTCCAGCAACAGATGTTCTAGGGGCTTTCATTTATTTGAGGACTGTTAGTGTGTACCTGCCCATTTCTGTCTGCTGTGGAAGGATGTTGTGAGGACAGAAAAACAATTGCACTGGGTCAAAGATACATACAGCTCTGTATCTTGTCTCTGTCAGTGGCCAATAATATCTCAGAAAAAAAGCAGCAAGAGCAGTTCCAGGGGAAGAGCCTTTTCTCAGTAACCTTGATTTTAACTGTGCCTGCTGCAGCAGATTCCCTTGAATATTTGCTCTCAGTTCACTCTACCACCTACATTACTCAAAATTACTCCCTTCTTAAAGCAGCTTTTGTGTGGACAAGTGTATTATATTCCAGTGGAAAGCAAAATGAGTCTTTGTGCTAGCTGCCTTCTACATCTGTGGAGATGGTACTGCTGAACCCACCTGTGACTTTTGGACTGTGTAATTCATCACCTGGGAAAAAAATATGGATTTACAGTTGTCCTGAAATGCTGTAAGTGCTCTAAGAAGCCCTGGAGTTCCCCCACCTTAGCTATCACCCCAGCTAGCTTGCCAGGAGATGTGCAGATCACAAGTAAGGATTCAGATCTTACCGAGTCCATATATCTGTTCTTGAACTGTACTCAGCTAAGGGTGAGATGACATAATTTCAGTTTGTCTGACCTTATAAGAACTACTCTGCAAGAATGAGAATTGTAGAATCAGATGTGTAAGCTCCCATTCAGCCAAGCATTTAGGGACAAATTTAAGTCCTGTTGACTTACATGAGAAATAATTGTATGTTTAAGAATGTTGCTGAAAAGAGATATTGTTATCATTAAGTCATATTCTACTTTCAAACCTCTTAGAGGTGACATCCATTCACTTGAATGGACATATGAGCGTGAGTTGAGCCTATGCTGAATATTTTTGATAACTAGTCTGGAAAATATATAAGATAATCTACTGCTCTTCAAAGTGATTTGTATACCTCCACCATAACCAATATCTGTCCACAGCAGCCTGTTTCATAATAATAAAACTGGAAGATTTTCATCAGCTTTTATTACTTTTTTTTTTTCTTTCAAATCACAAAAAATAGATTGTGTTGAATTTTCCTGGTTTAGTTGGAAGGCTTTTCTTTAAATAGTAGTTATTAGCAGTTATTACTAAATTGTAACCCAAAAGAGCACTAGACACTGAAACTTCTGAACACACAGCTTTTCATAGGCTTGGTAGCCAATGGGTGGATGTATACCTATCGCCCAAAGAACAATGTATAGACAATAGTAATAGATGCCCAGAATAAGATGTATAAGTGGTTTCTAAACCTGCCCTTTATTTTAGACATAAAGATAAGAAAAATATATATAACATCTAAGAATTTTCCAAACACAGGAAAATAAGTGACTGAGTTATAAATATGGGTCCATTAAACCTACATTGCAATCATCTCACTCTATGCACTCATGATGTTGTAGCTCTGCAAAAAAAACCACATTCTTTTGACTGAGAAAAATATGTTTGTGTGACTGATTTATTACAGATGCGGTAAAATTAAAATTATTAATAATATAATTTATGTTTAATTTTTTGTGTGTGTGTTATTAATCCATTAGATCACTTGGATAAGCTGTTCTCTCCAATTCTTCCTAAAAGAACAACTATAAAAATGACAAGGCAGGAAGGATATTAGTTACCAATATAAATACATTTGTCTAAGTGACTAAGACTGCAGTTTAATTACAACCATGAGAAACACTACCATTAGGTAAGGGAGGATTGAACTATTGCTGAGTCAGACCATAGTGCTTTCATCACAGAATCATCACCTGTTGGGTTTTTAGCACAAAACCATCCTGTGAAGGGTTTTTAACAAAAATGCTTATAAAAACTTGAAACAATGTTATATTAAACAAGTAGAAAATAGCAAAAAACTTTTTACATAGTTCAGCTCAAAGTGGGTGAAACACCTTATACAAAAGCCATGTTGCTTCAAGTGCAGTCCATGAACATCTGAACTTGTAGACAGCAGCTGGTGAAATGGAAATGCATGAAGAGCTCAAGTATTCTGCAGCTGGGCAACCTGAAAGAGCTGTGGTTTTTTGTTCAGGACAAGTGGGGCAATAAACCACCTTCATGGACTAAAAGATATTGCATAGTGTCATAGGCAGCTCAGCTCCCCCCAAGGGTGGGAAATTGGTGTTGCTGGTGGACAGCCAGGAAGCCATTGGGATTGCATGCTCTCTCTGCCCAGTGAGGTTCACCAGACTGGTTGGTCAGATGCCTTTCTGGTGTATAGGGACATCCTTTCTGCTACTCAGAAGCCAAAGAGCTTCTCCTGCTGGTCCCATGTGTAGGCCATTAGTAGGCATCTTTCTATCTGATATATCTGTAGAGCAGGGCAAATAGCCCTTGATGGACTGTGGCTCAGCAGCAAAACATTTTAAATGCTGGGCAAAGTGCCATGTGTTTGTAGTTAATATTGAACAATGACCAGGAAATCATACTGTGAATTATTACTAACAGCTTTTCTTGGTGTGGGAGCTAAACAGCAGAGGGGGAGATTGGCAAGCAACATATATGTAAAACTGGTAATTTATCATTCTGTACCCAGCATAAAAAAACAGTGTCGAACCAATGGTCAGCAGGGAAATTCCTACAAATGTAGAGCTACGTGTCCAGTTAAACTGTACTGGACACTGTAGTGGATAATATGGGATAGTGTAGCAGAGGGAGGAAAACTAAAGGGAGAGGTTGCTGTCTCTGTGCTACTGAGAGGATTTCTAAATTGCTGTCATGAGGATAACTCAAATGGTGGTGCACTCCTCACCCTGAAGTCAAGGTGGTAAAAGTCATGCATAGGAAACAAAAATTATGGAATTATCAACGGCTGAGATAGGAGAAAGCTAAGTGCTTTGTTAATTCAAATGTCCCCGCAGTATCACTGCCACAGTATCAAATTAAGCAGTAGGTTTATATTTCAGTCCTGTTATTAAAGGAGCTGAGCAGTTCATAGGCCAGTCTGATAACCACTAGCTTTACATACAGACTAGCACAAACTGCTGATTTATGTTAGAACTTAGTTTCTTTTCCTCCTGATGAATAGTTTTAGGCTGGGTTGAATACATTGCAAACAGCTGCTGGATAGTGGTAACTGCTTTTTTTTTCTTTGACTTTTTGGAGGCTGACAGTTTAACACACACATCAGGTTGCTAATTCTTCCCTGTCACGCTTGATCCACACCCCATGCATCCTCTTCTAACCTAAACTAAACTAAACCTAACTGCTTTAGACAACTTCTGTGCCATCTTCTTTATACAAACCTCATTTGGTGCCTTTTGAGGTTATAAGATGACTTTGGTTCTGCTTTAACTGAACTGCTGGGGTGGGGTGCATTTTGCTACCAAAACACCAAGGCATGGGTGTATGCAAGTAGGTGGCCACAGATGAACTAGGTGGATAAACTCCCCCAATACATGATGGAGATAGAGTCAAACAGTCCGTGTGACTTGGAGGTAATTCTGTGTACCTAAAATTATGCCCATTGGGTGTCCCTATAGTAGACACCTTACAGTTGATCAGATGAACTGTTCTCTCAAGAGAAAAGAATGAGCAGAGAGTTAATCCACTAGCTAGGTGCCATCCATATGTTTTACTGTGCCTGAATAGGATCATGACAGAGGCTTCAGCTTTCTTGTTAAAGACCTTTTTTTTCTAATAGGCATTATGTCAAATACAGATTCATGCTCAGGGGGTTCTTTCAGCCTCAGTTCTGACAGTGCATTCACTCAGAGAACCATCCCCCACTCATGCTAATGTTACATTGCCTCTCAAGATCTCAGCATTTTGCTACATAACATGCTATTTCTGACAATTATTTTAGCTGATTCCATGTTTATATGGCTCTAGAAAAAGATTTTTTTTTCTACGTTAATACAAAAATTTACAAGTGCAATGATTTATTTGGCCATACACAAATGCTTTAAATTAATCATATCCTTCTGAGTAATGAAAGATTTAAAAAACTTTCTCAGCTGCCATATTATTTCTATCTCATTCTGTTACATTTTATAAAATATTTGATGGGAGAGTAAGGAATCTTGGCTAATGATTAAACAGGATAGTAAGCATGTTTTGGGGGAATAATAATGTGTTAGATGTAGGTGGTGCCTAAGAGTGGTTTACTGGAACTAGGACACAGTGCTGTACTTTGAGGCTGGGCAGTGGTTATTAATTCTCTATAGGCATTTATTTTAAGATGTCTGTGGTGTATATTACTGATTTAGTAAATATTCCCATTATTTTTCAAGGTAGCTTATTCAATAAATATAGCAACATGTGGTGAGGGCAGTACACCCTCATTTATTTTTATATTTTCTCTTAATGTTCAATAAATTAAAAATATTTGTTCTGGTTTCCATTAACTATAAATGTCATGTTGCCCCTTAACAATATGCCATAAGCCATTTCTTAACTGTCTTACTCAAATCCACCTGATACTCATTCAAATGTCACATATAGAAATATTTCACTACACACAGTTTACATCCCTAAGACCGTACTGCATCTTCTACTCTGACCTATATCATTGTAAGTCCTTAATTTTGGTACAAATAATCTTTTATAAAGAGTTACACAGAGTAAAAATACAGTCACTAGGTTGAATAGCTATTTACTGGACTACAATACAAATGTGTAAGGTGTTACTAACCTGGGGCATCTGAACAACAGATAAACTGTGCCTTGCTCATCACAGATGAAGCGCAGAGGAAAACAAAAGTACCCTGAGATCTGAAGAAGGTATTTTCCCAACCTCCAAAGCTGGTATAAATTGTTCCATCAGTGACCAAAGCTTAGAAACATGCTTTTAACACACAGTCTAACAAGAATTACTTAACCTCAGGTAGCCTGCACACACACTTGTGTGGATACATATTAGACACAGAACTCCTTCCAGAAGAGTCTTCTAGAAATATCTGACCTTATTTTAAAGGTTAAGTGGTGGTAAATTCACCATCCTGCTCTTGCTCTGTATTTCTAGGCTGTATTTCCTCTCTTTGACATTTAACAACAGCAATTTGTTACACCTCTGTTAATTATGTTGAAAATTCCTACACAATCCATGGGAAAATACTAAATAGGTTAGGATTCAAAGCATTTCTCAACCTTCTTTTCAAGAGGGAAAATGATATTATATTCCTCGATCCTTGAATTGGTTTCATTGCCTTCCTCTGAATTCACTCAAGCATGTGGACATTAGCTATATGATCTTATTCAGCTTGAATTGCTTTTCTACACCTGTTGGAAAGGAGAAAAAGACAAATGTATGTTTTCAAACATAATTTACTGAAAATTCATCTCGGATTATAGATATGATATATATATTATCTATTCAAGAAGAGAATGGAGGTATTGATGAAGTTTCTACCTGTCCTCAGTTTGGTGTGACATTTTAATGGGTATTTCCAAACATATAATCTTGCTATCATTTGTATGATTTATTTCTTGCCTTCCAAATTAAAGCAATACTGGAAAAAAACTTTTATAACTTAAACTCAATTTGTTCTTTGATTTTCTTAAGTAATTAGATGGAAGTTCGTTTTTTTGGTTGGTTGGTTTTGTTTTTGTAGCTTCTTTTGTCTTGGGTGTTTTTTGGGTTTTTTTTTTTTTTTGGTCATTGTTTTGGGTTTTTTACTTGTTTGTTTGTTTGTTTGTTGTTTTTGTTTGGTTTTTGTTTGGTTTTTCCAGTATGAATGTATTCCTTTGCTTAGGGAGATTAGAACTAGGTGATTTAAATTATTTCTCTTGCTTGTTTAACAAGTTTACAAAATAAAGAGTGTACTTACAAAAGCTTACCTCTCTTTGCTTCTTGCAGACTCATGAGTAAATTAGAAAATTATAACAATGATAAAGTACATAAATTTACATTATGCATGGCAGCTATCAAATACGTGTTTTGAGATGAGTCAGACTTTAACATGAAGGTCTGTGTAACCTTTCAGTCTGACTGCAATCTCATCTAGTGACAGTTTCACTAACATTACAAAGAGCCTTTTCCCAAATTTCTGCCTTCCAAGCAGAAAAAAAAAAAAACAACTTGAATGACTTATCTGTGTTCTTAGTTTTTCAGACATTTTATCTGACCTCTGACAGCAAAATGCATTTTTTTTTGCATGGTCACTGTTTAGACAGATGCATAACAGTGCTATCTACTTGGTGGTCTAGTAATTTCCAGCTAACCCCTCCCTGTCATGTCCATCATGTTTCTGACAGCTGCTGAGCAGATATCCAGTACAAGAACATGATTATCTATTTCCTATGTGGTTTCTTCTTTCAACATTTGAATGTCTCATTATGTGCTACTGTTGTTGTTTCCCTGTGTGTATGACTTGGTACATATGTACAATCAATTTATTTGGGGGGTCAATCTTATCCTTTTTTCTTATAGAAGGCTCCCTCTTGAATCTCTAAAGCTGATCTTTCTTAGGATGTGCCTAAATTCCTGGGTTCTTCTGGGTTCAGAACCCAGCAAGCGATTATGAAATTAAAAGTCTTTGACACTGACAGTGATGGAAGTTGAACTTACCAGTTCTTAGATACAGCAGTCTACAAATCCAAATGATATTAAAGCACAGGCATCTTAAATTTAATGTAGCTGCTATGTCCCTTTGCCATTTTCCCAGTCAGAGATGATAGACTTATGTTATCTCAGATTATGATAGTGTATCTGAAGTTATCTGTGGCAGAGTGACTCATTGATTTTCTAATTTATGAGACATCAAAATAAATGATTGCATCAACTAAGGAAAAAGTGATTTCAAAGGCTTTTGCTGTACAGAGTGAACAGAAGCAGGATGCTTGTGCTCAAACAGTGTTTGGTAATGTAAAAGATTTTTCAAGCATCTTTAAAAATGTTGAAAAATATTACCAAGATGAATGATAAATGAATATTTTCTCCTTTGTGGAAGGAGAAATGTCTTTACTGACAATGAAATTGTGGCATTAATCTACTCTTACTGAAAGTGATCTATAAATAAATAAATAAATAAATCCTACCTTTTTTTTCCCAAATCTGTACAAGAATGGGTTTTTTGTGGTTTGGTTTTTTTTGTTTTGTTTTGTTTTGTTTTGTTTTGTTTTGTTTTAATTTTTAAAACACTTAAAAACTATTAATCTAAACACAGAATTCAGAGCTTAGGTATGTCTCCCAGAACTGAATTCCCCGTGAATCCTGGGTTGCAGATGCAGTTAACTACCTTGCAGTATCATCTACTGAACAGTCATTTAGAAATTAGGTTTAAATCCTCTGAAGTTTTAGGCTGGCATATCTGATTGCTACATGAAACAGTATGAAAAGACAAAAGTACGTGTCAGTAGCCAGAAGCTGATGAGTCATAACTGACATTAAAATTTTATTGAAAAAAAGAGCTACTGTTCTTTCCAAAAATAAGGCAGCCTGTTCATCCATGTTTGCAGGGAAAACCAGATACACAGTGAATTCTCCAGTCTTACCTTTTGAGAGGTCAGGATGATGCCTACATCTCAGGAACCATGTTTTCCAGAGAAGGAAAAACATGAGGATGGAAGCTCTATGAGCATGTCATGGAGTAAGACCACTATGGACTCAAACTGAGTTGTGTCATCTCAAAAGGCAGGGTTTTTCTGACCCCAGTGAGCTCATCATGGTATGACACCAAAAGGGTGTGATGGGCTCACAAACTGGTAAGTGAGGTGCAGGAGTAAGGCTTGACTGATCTTGCAAGAGTTCTATGTGGTAGTGCCATGCTTTGTGTACTGAAACACAAATTACCCCTGAGAATCAGTCAGCCAGCCCTAGGGAATGAATTCACAATGCAGTATAGTTATGGACTTATCCAGACATAATTAAAATGTAATAGCAGCACACAAGCGATGTACATCTAAAGAATACCAGGGCTCATATGAAGAGAGAGTTTCCAAAATTATGAGCTGTTCATGGATCATGTGGTTGGAAAGTCAATGGGAAAAGAGACCAGGAATGGGCATTATCTCCTTGTACAAACAGATGGGCCTCTGTAAAAGTGCAGGCGTAGCACTCTGCTTGTGTTACATCAAGGTACTCGACTCCTTGGGTGCCTTGACTTTGCATTTACAACCATCTTTACTTTCATAGTATAGCTGCTTATAGTTGTATAATTAAAAATAACACATAAAACCAATGAATTATGGTGGCAGCTCTGTTCTCTGAGATCATATAAATTAATCGCTTTCTCTTCCTTCTCTGACCTTGCTTCAGTAAGCAGGTAGGATGAATTCATTTGACATTTACTCTTTGCTAACTTTACTTCCCGAACATCCTCTGCAAAGCAGCAGATTAATTCTTCAGGGCTAAAGTGTGATGTAGACAACACAGCTGTACCAGAGACAAAGGGGATAAGAAACTCTGTAACCACACAGTCTGTCATCCACCAAAAAAATTAGTGACAAGACCCAGCAAACCTTCTTTTTGCCAGCCTTAATTATCTGGGAAAGAGGGTGGCAGCTGCTTTCAGTTCTGTCTCTGAAGTATCATGGCTTAACAAGTGGGTACATTACACAGCACATTGATGCTTTCCTCCCAGTGCCTTACTTTGGGATGGGGTGGAAAGGAAGGACAGTGCCTTTGAAGGATTCTGCAGTTATGCACAGATCATTGCTCAGTGTTTTCCCTAAGCTCAGAACAAACACTATTCACATAAGCATGACTTGAATAGAACTTGAAATAAAAAATAAATGACAAGAGGATTAATAGAAACAGTTCTAACAGAAATAGCAATCAGATGCCACTTCAGAATTGCTGAAACTTATAATTTTGTCTCTCTGATATTGCTTGGGAGAGGAACTGCAATAGGTAATAAACTAGTAACAATACAGAGGTAAAAAACAACACCCACTCTGTCTGATGTTTCACCATGAGGATCTACTAGCTACCAACACAAAGCTTTTCAGGTCACCGTGTTCCATATTTCCCTTGTGAAACGCACTGTGTGCTTCAGTCACTTGAATAAATCTGTGTATGCAGTTTCCTAATAAATTTTTTATTTTATTGCCTGATAAAAGGGACTTAAAATACCATGTGGATCTGTAATTGAAGATTCTAAGCTTAAAGAGAGAGCAATTTTATAGGAACACAAGGGACATGGTATTTGTTATGAGAGTAGAGCTTACCCACATCATAATTTCTGCACAGCAGATGTAGAACAAAGTAGTCCAGAGTAATGGTTGGAGCCCTGGATTGGTGCTGAAGGAGTAGGAACAAAACCAAATAATAGGATCATTTCCCAAGTTTTGCTTTATGTAAATTCAGCTTCCCTTGACTCTACTGCTCACTAGGGTCACCCTGACTTACTGAACCCCTCTCCTGCAGTATGAATTTTGCTCATGGCTCTCTCAGCAGCCATGTTGGGGCAGCACAACCTCCCTGACCAACAACAGCTCCAAATGGCTCCTCTCAGCCTCAGCTTTGGCAAAATGAGTTGAACAGCAGCTTAAAGCTGCAGCCTTTCCCCATCCTGCAGGTGTTCACCTTCACCCTCTGACTCCAGCAGAGAGAGAAGTGGGATCTATGGAAAACCCACAGCACAAAAGAGATTCCCTGCTACAGGCAGGCCAATTTCAGGTGTGAGGCTTGAAATGAGACTGTTTCAGAGGTGTGAAGTGCCTGACTGAATGAAGATGACACTCTGAACTGAGTTCGTGTGTGCTCCCTCACTGCTTTGCCTCAAGCCTGAAGCCTTCCTGCAGAGGAGGATGGATTTCTCCACCCCTCCCACTGATGGGCAGGACCTTGATTCTGGCCTTGACCTCCCCAGGGCAAATGCATAAAAAAGGATGTATTTAATCATGGTCTGAAAGTGTGTGAACTGCAGAGTTCATGGGATGTACCATTTTTAAAAATGCATCAAAGACAGTTCATACTGGTACTCTTCTTTTATAGGCTTTCAGATAGGTGTTTTAAAAGTTCTACAATCAATTTGAGGCTGGTTAACCACACTGAACATCTAATTTTATAAATTAAAGTGTACTACAAAGGTCTCTGACTGCTATAAGGAGAGACTGTTGTTTTCTTTTCATAAAATGGCTTGGTTTATAGTGATTTTTGTCAACTATCACACCATGCCATCTTCTGTTTAATTAAACAAATGTGGACATACGTGCTTTGAAGAGGGGGTAGATATATGCCCATGATCATACATAAACAATACATTTCTTATCAAATAATACTTTGTCTGACTGTATTTCTCCATAATTTCCTGATCCAGTTCTGTTCTGGAGGAATCCTGGCTGATTCGCCCTCATGGGCTAAAAGGTTACAAATTACAGTTGCACAGTCACTTAAATAAAATGTGTTGAAATGGGAAAATTTCAGCTAGATCTTACTTCAAGTACTTTTATTATTGCAGTCAACATCTCAAAGGAAATATTGGAAGGGAGAAGGCTGTTGTAATCTACTCCTCATCAAAAATCCACTAGCCTGGCAATGTTATCTGAAGTCAAGCTGATACAGTGACACAAAGACAGCCTCTAATCTGGGAAATATGGAGAACAGATCACAGATTAGAAAATGATCGCAAACAAACTGAAGTGGAAACTTTATGAACTGGGCATCAAAGAGAGATGCAAGATTAAGGAGGATAAAAGGTGAAAATCTTAAAGGAACTATTTCAGTATATTTTACTAATTTCCTGAATGATTTGTGAAAATATAATAGGATAAATATATGAAATAGTACCTTAAGGATAGTAAGAAAATTTACTATCAGAAAAATACAGAAATACAGTTCAAGCACACAAATATTTCCTGGAAATTGGAAGCACATTGATTGTAAGACAAGGGACACTGGAATATTGCACAGTCATATTTTACTAATTCATTAATGTGCTTTGATGGTATAGAAAGAAAAGGGTATTTTAGAGAATATGAAAAAGTATAAATTTTCAATATCGGTTGTAATTTGTGTGCCAGTTATAAAGCACTGCTGCTATCTAGGATGAAAACTGAATTTTCATCATGACTGCAAAGGATTATGAAGGTGATCGAGAGGATGGAGAGCCTTTCATAGAACAGAAACTAGAAGGGATTAATTTTTTTAGCACAATTAAACAAAAGCTAAGGGAACACGTTATTGTTTTTACAAATATAGTTTGAGGAAAAAAAAAGCTAAATGGCAGTATTGGCACAAACCCACATAGGTATAAATCCATAAAAAAGAACTATAGTCTTCAAATTAAAAGAATTTTTCTTATCATAAAACCAGTGAGGATATGGAATAACCTGCCATTTGGAATAGTGGATTAAAAAAAAATCTAACTATTTTAATGCTATTTTAATAGATATTAGTCCACTGTCACCCTCAGTAAGTGAAAGTATCTTAGAATCAAGAGTACTGTAGAGAAAGATTAACTACTATTTTTGCATTGTTCATTGCTTCCCTTTTCTGACAAACATTAGTGTTCAACTCTGGACCCCCCAACACAAGAAGGACGTGGACCTGTTGGAACAAGACCAGAGGAGTGCCTCAAAAAATGATCAGAAGACTGGAGCAACTCTCCTGGGAAGACAGTCTGAGAGAGTTGGAGTTGTTCATCCTGGAGAAAAGAAAGTTCTGGGTTCACCTTGTTGCAGCCTTCCAGTAGTTAAAGGAAGCCTACAAGAAAGATGGAGAGGGACTTTTTACAAGGGCTTGTAGTGATGGGATGACAGGTGATGGCTTTAAACTGAAAGATGGAAGATTTAAATTAGATATTAGGAATAAATTCTTCACTGTGAGAGTGGTGAGATACTGCAACAAACTGTCCAGAGAAGTTGAGGATGCCCTCTCAACTTCTTGGATGGGGCTTTGAGCAACCTAGTCTAGTGGAAGGTGTCCCTGCCCATGGTATTGGGGTTGGAACTGGATAATCTTTAAGGTCCCTTCCAACTCAAACCATTCTGTATGACTCTATGATTAGGATTTCTTTTATCCTTTGCATATTAAAGCCCTTTCTTATTTTTTTTCTACCTGGTGTCTTTTTCTCCTTCATAATTTCCAGTTTAGAACAATAATGATTTTTATTATTTCAGTATATTTTATGGACAGGGTTCTCCTTTTCCTTTGCACTTGGCTGAAAAAAAAAAAAAAAAAAACAAACCAACACCCAAGTCTTCTGTTCTGGTGATACACTTTACTTCCTAATTACACAGACCAAAAAAACTGTTAAAGTGGGACAAGCTGAAGGAGGGGTAGAAGGTGGAACAAGCAGCCAGAGTCAGGAGCTTCTTTTGCTAACATCACTCTGCAGGTGTCATTTTGTATTGGTTGCTTTTACCATGAGTTTGCTTTTGTGCCAAGGAGATGAATAAAGACAACAAACCGTCTCACCTTCACAGCAAATCATAAGGCCTGCCAGAGCACTTAGAAAATTAATTTAATTCATGTCAAGTCAGAATAACTTTTACAAACTGTGCTTCCTGTGAAAGTCATCACTTCTCTTTCAGGCCTGATGAAGTCCTTAAGTGAACACTTGTCTATGTTTACTGACTGTGATAATGGTTTAAGTGCAAGCATTACCTCTCTCTACAAGCCCTGTCTTTCTTAAAACCATCTCTGGAAGCCTTAAGAATGAGAAGACAGATAAAGAGAGCAGAAATGTGCTTATACATGACTACGCAAAAAATAGACAATAATCAGCACTTCAATAAATTTATAAATTAATTTATTAAAATTTATTTAAGTTAAAAACTGAAATTAATTCATCACTAACTAAAATAATTCACTGGTTATCTCACCTGCACCCCCTTGCCTAGCTCACAGCTAGCAATGCTCTAATGGTATTTACTAGATCCCTGCTGATCTTGTCTGCAATTTCCAGCCCACCTTCCTCCCTCCAATTGAAAACAACCCAAGCTACAAAGAGAATTTTGATCCTGTGCATGGTGCATGGGCTAAGACTCCATGGCCTCACACTGGGTTCTGAAAAATGCCCACTAGGAAGAACTAGAAGAATAGCACCACTCACATGCATTTAAGTTGGTCCTAGTGATGGATTTAGCCGTGTTGTGTTTCATGCCCATAGGAGTCTTTGCATGCCCATGTGAGTTTTTGCAAAACAAATTTGCTCAGTCTCCCACTAAAAGTGTTTATCTGTACTACCAGCTTCAACATCTCCTGAGGATTATCTATTTAAAAATACTCAACTTGTTCAGCCTGAGACCATCAACTAGTTTAGAGTCATCCTACAAAATTATTCTCAAAAACACAGGAAACTTGAAATGCTGAACATGAAATAGAAGAGCCCTTAAGAATTTCTGTTCAAGGAATCAAATATAACAAGATATTTTGTTCAGGTGCTGTGAAATGACTTGCCCTCGCTGAAGCAAGTCATCTGGTGTTGCTTACGTGACTGATTTGCCAGTAAGACCATATTATCGTCTCTGCCTAATGAGCCATGTGACATTAATATAGTGAGCCACATGTGAGGGACCATGCAAAAATGTACCCTTCAGTTGAATAAGCCATGAAACTTTCCATTTGTTCATCTATATCTCTGACATACTCCATAGCTATAACTTACAGTCAATGATCTGTTTGAAGTGTTAAACTGTACGTCCAGGTAACTTGTCGTATGGAATGGACTATGCCACTGAGAAAACATTCCTGGAAGATATCTTGTGTGAAACAGATATCCATCAAAGCAATTCCAGCAGTTCCTGGAGGGCAGCAGACAATATTTCATCAAGTATTACTCAAACCAATACTGGCCCATGCACACTCTCAGCTGTGTACCCAAGGGCAGCTCTCGCAGTCTCAGCAGGTAAGGAAATGGTCAGCTGCACATAGTGACAAAGCCAGGGTGCTCTGATAACACAATTTCCAGTGAATTTCAGATTGTCAGAGATGTTATTTTTTTTCATTCTAGAGGAAGTATTATTTGAAGGCTAAGAAAAATGCTTGAAATCATCACATTATATCACAAGACATAAGAAGAAGGTGGAAATCAAACTAGATTCATGGCTCATTAAATGCCACTGACTTTGCAACACGCAACACGCTCCTCTCATTCTGGTTTTGCTGCCTCCGTGCATCACAGTCAGTGTTCTGAAGCATCTATAGGGCATCCACTACATTCACTTTGGAGTAATTTCAGAGGTTATTGCTCAGTAATAATTTATATTCATCTAATAAGCTAAGGCACAATGAATTATACTTTTACAATTAGTGTTTTATTGTAATTTTGTGTTTCTGTGGCCTTTTATGCATTTGGCAAGTAAACATTTGCCCTTAAAAAATGTTTGTCACCTCCACCCACAGCAGGGCAGAATTATAAGGTTTATGGACTCCCAAAAATGCTGCAATGAAAGCTGCGAGGTACCTAAATTATCATTATTTACACTCATCCTTCTGCAGTAATGTGATGGAGACAGGCATTGCTCACAAAAAGACCAGCAGGGTTTATCACAGTTTATCACATTGTGGTATATGTGATTTACTTAGCTGTGCTCTTTTTTTGACTTTTGCTGATTGATTTCTGCATGGAAAGTCTAAAACTACTTATGCTTTTTTGCAACCTTAAATTTTATTGTTTCATAAGACTTTACAACATTTAAGTAACCAGTCAACTTCAGGTTAAGATGTATTTCTGTTTTAAGCAACTAAGACTAGGCCAATATGTCTGACTAGGCCAGACTGCTTTCATTGGTGCCCAGCAACGGGAGAAGGGGCAATAGGCACAAACTGGAACAGAGGAAGTTCCATCCAACATGGGAAAAATTTCTTTACTGTGAGGGTGACGGAGCACTGGAACAGGCTGCCCAGAGAGGTTGTGGCGTGTCTTTCTCTGGAGATATTCATAACCAGCCTGGACATGATCCTTTGTAATCTGCTCTAGATGATCCTGCTCTAGCAGGATCTAGCTGGACTAGATGCTCTCCAGAAGTCCCTTCCAAACCCTACCATTCTGTTATTCTGTAAAGATGTGTATTACCATTTGGCTGCTCAGCGATCAAGGCACTGGGTGACATCCATGAGACCCAATTGCTACTTTGTGCAGTCTCTCTTGATATGTTGAAGTAAATCATAAAGTCGGTCTCAGGAGGAAAAGCTGAGTTAACTTGTTGGAGTCTTACTCCCACTATAATTTAAAACAATCTGGACTGTCAGGTCTCCACCCACTGGCATGGGCATATGTAAACAGAAGGCACCTTTTCCAGTAGGCAAGTCATCTGATCTCACCTGTCTTTGAAGAAATATTTATAGATGGGGGCACTGTGGTTATAGAATCGCACCTGGACCCAAACCAGTCAGTCTGCAGAACAGATTGCTTGTCTTTATTTCAACAAGGACCTATAAGATACTCTGCAAGAGATGAGGAACAAAACCACTGTCATACCAACTTCCAGAGATTATTTTATAATTTTTTTTCAGGTTCAGACACTGATACCTTAGCAGGTAATATATGGTTAATTATTCTTGCTTGGATACTTGGTGTTCTGATGTCAAGAATTAAGCCACCCTGTTGTATCTTCATTTTGTAGATTCAGCTCAGCAAGGCATAAGTTATGTCACATTCACCTTTATCTAAAGATATTCTTAGTCTGCAGCTTAGATTTTTGAATCCTATTTCACTATTCGAATGAAAATGGCTTGCCTCAGAAGCAATTATATAGTGTATCTGAGCCTAATCCATTCAAAAACCCCACTTTTGACATTTCTGTATTAATTAAAATCAGCAAAACTCAACAATTTATTTCTTACTATTATTGAAATACTTTCAAATTCCCAACTGAAGTTTGCAGTCATGACAAATATAATGACTCAAAGTCTACTTTTGAGATTTCAAGTATCCTGCTACTCTTTTTGTCAGTCTAACTTTCTAAGAACTTCCTAAGTATCTTCTATTGCAGCTGATCTGTATATATTTTTCTCTGGTTTCCAGAAACCATGTCAAGCTTACCTAATTAATTATGAAACTGGGGTTTTTGCAATAGCTCCCTCTGTTAGGAAGGTGTGGTAAAATTTTCAGTAGGTATGGTTTCAACCTCTTTTGCCCTCCAATAAATTAAAGTGCTTTTTAACATGTACGCAGTGCCCTGTGCTGTTGGTATAGATGGTTATGCACTATCTGCCTGTCTGTCCACTTTTATCTCCATTATTACAGTAACTGAGTTCTTCAAAAGCAAAAAAGAATGCATTTTTCCTCTGAATACCCTGTGGCATTGAAGGAGGAACTTCATTATGTCTGTGGGGAATGAATGGACAAGACAGATTAAGTGCTAAATCCTAAAGGTACTTAAGGCTTGCAACACAGAAATGAACAATATCTAGGGGCAC
>JANIJG010012489.1:78985-131332 GCA_024611175.1 Megaceryle torquata
AAAAAAAGCAGATTAATTTTGACTGGAGATTTATTTTACTCTTGGAATTTGGCCCTTCAGTTGTGAATTATAGTGATAGGTTGGGGGAAAAAAAAAAGAAGTCAATATTCTGGGTTTTTTTCAGTTTTAACTGATTTTAATAGCACATGACCATGGATGAAGTCTATGCAGCAATACAGCCCAGGTTTAGGAGTGCCAGAATCCTGTGAGCCAAATGTCCTGGTGACATTTCAGGTCTAGTAAACAGACATATTTTGCCAAACTCTATTACTCACAGACTGAATACATAGTTCATTTATTTCATACTAAAAAATGGAAAATGCCTTATTTTCCTGGGTCTGGATTAACCATGAAGTGAAAATTCTGGGTTTTTTTTGCATTGATAACCATTGAGGCAAGTCATGTAATATTTAATCAGAGTATTATTCCCTAATATTTGGAGTACCGTAGATATCTGATTAAATTAAAAGTGTGTGTTTGTATGTGCATGTGTTCAAGATTTATATTTATATAGAAATTATGTATTTTAGAAACTGTCTTTACATAAATATAGATGCTAATAAAAATAAATATATTCCATTCTACAGAAACTATATATAGGATAAGTTAGATATTCACAATATGTTGCATATTTATTGCACATACAAGGTTCTAAATATACAAACAATGTAAGAATACAAGAATGTTGAGAAGGAGGTTTGGAAAAAAGTGGATTTTTACCAATAAGGAATTTGACTTAGTGCACTTATAAATTTATTTATAAGAATGTAAAGTTTCTGACCTTTCCTATACAGAAGCAACAGGAAAGAACACTGGACAGGGTGAGGAAAAAAAAAAAAAAGTTTTCTTCTGATGAAAAAGAGAGATAAGAAATCTTCACTCTCCTATTTCAGCCTACTTTATCCACTTTCAGGGAAATAAAGCCCAACTCTGAGTGGTTCTATAGCACTGGCAGTTTGTTACTCCAATCCTTTGCTTGTCATTTTGGTGTTTTCTGAGGTCAGACTCCAGGAAATTTATGTAAAAGTGCAGTGAGTAATAATGTAAAAGGAAGTGATGCTATTTTACATGAAAATATACTCATTTTCTGGCCTCATATTCAATAAATAGATCCAGAGCAAGGTATTTCGCTGTGGACTAGTAGACTGTTGGGAGCAATCCATAGAGGGGCAACTGGACCTCTAGGGTAGACATTGCTGGGTGTATTCCGACAGGCACAGAATACTCTGCTGGGAATCCTTTCTGGAGGTAAGGACACACAAACCCCTTCCCAGTGCGTTCCTAACCAAAAAGGTGTTTTCTTTGGTGCTAGAAACCAGGCAGCTAAAAACCAGGACACACCATACCTAGGGCTACACTCCAAGTAGAGCTTACTATATCCTTTAAAAGTAGAATACCTTTTCTACCCTAATGTGGATGCCTTCTAATGCCCATTATTTTGCTTATCAGAAAGCTCCAGAACCAAATATTCACAAGTCAGCTCTACCTCTGGGTTAAGAGAGGCTACAGCCTTGCTGTTTATAGCTAGGGCAGGAGGGGAGAGGGTGATTTAGCATTTTCCTAGTGAGCACCAGCATTGTGCAGAACATACAGCAATGAGATAGTCATGCCTTGATCTACCTGATGTAGAAATGTTTGGTTTTTTTTTTTTTTTTTTGTCAGAACTCAGTGGGGCAAACTGTTTTGGTCATTTTCTTGTTGGGAGGACATGTCCTTTAGCATATGTTTCTTCCACACAATCCTTTTCCCTTAGGACTTGGAAAGCAGCTGTGCAGACCTTTCAGACAACATTACTGCCTGCCTGTCCTCCACAAATCCCAGTAAAACCAAGAACACTTCCCAACCATAAATAATGAAATGTATTCACTCTGTTCTTCTGAGTCCTCCTTAGATCCCATATAATTTCATAAACTTTCTTGTCTGCAGCTAGATACAAAACTTTGGGGGAATGATAACTCACAATTTTTGACAAAAAGCTGCCTGCTTGATTTGAAGAATTATCACTAGAAGTCTGAAAAGCCTCCGTTCCTTTCTGAGACAGTGTGCCAATTACAGTACTGGCTCTAGCGAAAATTACTTATGAAAAAAAATAAAGTGTTAAGATGTAATTCAGCAAGAACTCACAGTGGTTTTTCCAGTTAACTAGCAGTTTCAGCTTAGCTTCTAGCAGGCATAGAAAACCTGTGGTCAATTTACTCATATGTGTTCTCAGCCTGTCAAGGCTCAAGAACAAGGAAGGAAGCAAACAGGCACAAGGCTGTGTCACCTAATCACTTTTCTGTGGACTAAAACCCAGAGACTGAAGTAATTCAACCCTCATGACCCTTACAGGGCTGGAGTAGTGCCAGCCCCTAAAGAAGAAACTAGACACCAGATGGATAAATGTAAATTACAAGGATGGTGAGCATTAAAATGATATTTCATATTTATAAATGAGGCAACGGGCAGTCATGCAGATATGAAAGTGTGTGGATGAGAAATATAAATGTACAGCCTGACAGCACTGCAGTTTGCAGTGCCCACTATTGCAGTATGATCCAAGGAAATATATCCAGCCCAAAATTGTGCAGCCTGTTCAAGGTGTGGCTCTCTGTGATGCTTCAAGATAGTTAGGTGGCTGGAATATTTTTTTTTTTATGGGTAACAGGAACACAGGCTTTAGACCATTCTTGACCCTCGAGAGCCTTTTGGGAGCCAGTAAACAGGCATAACACGGGAGAGACAAAAAAACAGATCTGAGGGATATATTCTCATATGTCCCTGCAGGTATAATCACTGCGAAGCCAGAGCAGCTGAAAATCAGGGTTAGGAGCACGAGTCAATGCCTACATGAAGAGCTGGAAGGAGTGCTGGGACTTGTGCTTTTTGCCATCTGGGCTGCGTGAGGCAGAGGCCAGGGCTGAGACCTGTGCCTGTGCTATGTTTGAACTCCAGAGCTGCTGGGTCAAATTGCCTGCTCTATTTTCAAAGCTTTCACATGCCTAAAGAGGCTACTTACTCAGAGATATCTCTCAGAAACCTCTTTCTCCTTCTTTTTCAACTGAGGAAAATATAGCACAAGCCCTGTACAAAGTACAGTACTGTTTGGTTGTTGGAATTGGGAAATATCTGCATTAATACAGGAATAATGAATGAAAAGCGAGACCATAGTAAATAATCTTCTTTATACAAAAACTGAATAAAGCTATTAAAACTCCAGGAACAAAGGAAAGAAAGAAACTAAACATATTTCATATTAACCTAGAACCTATTAAAGATGATCCATTGCAATAAAAATACAGAAAATCCAACTCTTTTGACTTTCTGTAGTAAATTCAGAGCAGGTTCTCTGCTTCTCTCTCTCTTGGTTTTTCTCACCTTGAACAAGCTCTGTCAGACTCCCACCTCCACCCAGCTATTTGAAAATTCACATCAAACATTGATGACCAAGGATTTACTGAAAAAAAAAAAATGTTGCAAGATAGGAAACAAGAGAAAAAGTATTTGAAGTTGTGTTTCTAGAAACATGAAAATAGGTGAGGTACACCGGGCACAACCCATTTCATGTTTGGAGTGTTAGTCCTAGGAGTGATAGCAGATGTATTTTAAGACTTAAAAGTTTCCAATTTCAAGGATTTAAAACATTTAAATTGAGTTATACCTGAGGTGTGACTTCTTTTACAGAGCTTCATTCTGATGATACTATAAAGAATTGCTATAGTATCTTTCTAAAGAATTGTTAAGACGATTTTCTAGGCAGCTTTTTAACCCTGCTGCACCAAATTAAAATAATATATTTTTTTCTGCAACATAAAAATGTTACATTCTACAGTCTCCAGCCTTCCCAAGCAGGGTTGGGCCTGTTTGTTTGCCTGTATTGGTTTGTTTGCTTGGGGCTTTTGCCTGGCTTCTTGTTCCTTGGTTATTTTCATTGTCTGGGAAAATAAAATAAACAAATATTGGAAAGCTGCTGTGTTTAGATGAGAGGGAAGTGATTAATCACAGATCTAGAAGCTATGCATGAAAATGAATAAGTTTCCCAAACTCACCAAGGGAAAAGCAAAATGTTGAAATCTCAGATTTCTGGCATCCCTTCAGTCACTGGAACACAAAACAGAGGCTTTATGAGATGGTTTATCCAGGATCCCAAATAGTAGCTTTGGATGAATACAAATAACACTTTCAATCACTGAAGCTTGTAAATGCAAGCATAAGTATTCACATTGTAGACAGATAATTATAGAATAATTTAGTTTTGGAGGAAGTTCAAAAGATCATCTGGGCCACTCTCCTGGACAAAGTAGATCCAAACCCTATTAAAGTGGCTAAAGGCTTCATCCAGTCCTTTTTTATAAATCTCCAAAGGTTGAAACCATACAACCCCTGTGAGTAGCCAGGGCCAGTCTGTGAGCATGTCAGGTGGGAAAATAAATTTCCTAATATCTAATTCAGATCTACCCTCTTGCAGCTTGTCTCCATTGCCCCTTATTCTTCTCGTGTGGATGAGATGCATTAATTGTAAGTCTAAAATGCTTTCCACAGCATTTGCTGTAGACTTTGAGTGGTTTCACTGCAGTCATCATTTCACTTGACAGTCTGCTTTATAGGAAATGTAGTGTGGGAATGCCCAAGTCACTGAAAAAAAAATCAGGTAAGAAAGTTTGGTGTATGGATGTGTGTGTATGCATAATATATATGTACATACCTAGTATATACATATGTATATATAAGTATGTACTTAATGTGTTTAAATTTGTATGTACATACATGTATATGTATAAAACAAAGTGTGTGTCAGTATAAGCGTCTTTTCCCTGGGTTTGGAGGGACTGTGCACAGTCAGTCCACCACCTGCTGCTGAAGCAAAATCAGGGAGTGACTGCCCCAGTGTGGCAGATTGTGCTCTCGCATCTGCCTTTAAAATTGCAGTTCTTTAATTCACTGAGTTCTTTCTCACTGTTGTCCTTAAAGCTTTGCCACGTTGATGCAGATACAGAGTTTTGTTTTACTTTGTACTTCAGTTTGCCTGAACCTCAAATAATGGGTTTGCTTTTCAATTAGAAAGCTCCAACGGTGCCATGCTTTTCTTTGTGTTTAAGAACTCGTACATACATACAGAAAAAATACTGCAAATGAATATAAACAGTTCAACACATTGTTTAGAACATTTGTTGGAAGTGATGTCTGTGCTTGTGATTTCCTATGGTTTGGTCAGTCAGTCACCTTGGGCCTGAGAGACCTCACAAAGGCACTAGCTCCAGACACCATATGTTTTCCCCTTTTTTTCACTCCTGGGTAGAAAGGTGGTGTCATAGGCCCATATCACCCAAAGCATGTGCACTGACGTGATCTATGCATCATTGCTCCCCTGAGATGCCTGTAATTCTTGTACCTCCATAACTGATAAGGCCTTATTGTACCTGATTTATAAGATCTCAAGCCTGTTTTTCTGTCCTGAATGAGCCATATGGAGTCAAATGTTGGCATTTTTGGCATTACAACAGTGATCTTAGGCCATGTAAACATCATATTCCCATGTCAGATACATCATACACACTTTAGGTAAGGATAACCTTGAACCTACTTTAAAGGTATGTGTGAGCTCAGTCTCCATGTCTGGCTTTTTAACACCTTCATCCAAATAATCTAAAGGGGAGGCAACTTTTAGCTCACACTGAGGCTTGTGCTCATGCGTGGCAGGCAGGTTACGTGAACATTCCCAGGAAAACAGAGCTCATGATTGAGAGCCACCAGACTGTCAGAGTGTGATGTGTTTTATTTACACTGATGCCCAGCCAGGACATCCACTGCATCCACTGGGACTGCTGCTACAGCCTGAGGGTGCAGGTAGACTATAAACCAGACTACAAGGTTTGAATTGTATAGGGGTGCAACCTCCTGAAGCATATTTATCTATATTACAGTTGTTAACAGCCACTTGTAGTGCTAAGGATAACTTCTCCCAGAAGAAACTGGGCTTTTAAGGGCCTGTTTGTAATACTCAAAACCTTTTACACTCTAAACTAGAAGAAATGAGAAAGGGGGGAGTGGTTCTGATTTCTAGAACTGAGTTTGCTCAAGTAGGGTGGGGGTTTTTTTTGCTACAACCCCCTCCCATTTTTATAGCAAGATTTCTGTAAAGCTGATGGAATTAGCCATGATCTTGATAAATGTACCCCACAAAATAAGTAGGTTATATTATAATCATGACAGAATCAATGCATTTATTTCCTGATTGTACCTGTTAATCCAAACTTCTGGCCATGGTATGAGTTTATGTTGGCAGGGCCAAGGCACTGCTGTGAGTAACTATTGTTTTCAAGCTCATTGTTACTTAGGAAGAGTAGATGAAGGAACATGGAAACACATCTGGGAAATAAAATTCTTTAGATATTTGTTTTATTGGAAAGAATATAATACTTCATGTATTTGAATACTCAGCTAAGATGTATACAGGGATGGACTTATCAGAAGACAGGGTTTAGTGTGACTCATGTAGACAGTGTTAGTGCAACCAGAGGGAATGTAATTCTTGTGAACTGGAGACAATGTGATATGCTTGTAGGCTGTGTCAAATCCTCTCTTTGATCCAGTAACTGTATTTATTTGGATAGTGTTACCAAAAAACAGTGTGGCTGTAAGTCAGCTAAGTTGATGATGAGCTGTCAATGGTTTCTTTGCCTGTTGTGCACATGTGGATACTCACTACAGTATGTTTTTTGTCAAAGAAGGAGTTCTGCATCTAACTCTCTTGAGACATCAGGTGGACCATACACCTCAGAAGTTGTTAGAAGCTGTCTTTCAGGCAGTCACTACTACTCCAGTTATCCTTAACTTCTTCTTTGCAATGTTTAGGACAAAAAATTTACAATTGTTATCGAACTTTGTCATTTGAGATTTCAGAATGGTACTTGCTGAGCTCTGGGAGGGCACCCAGAGTCCTGCAGGGCCTTCATTGTAACTCAGCCCCCATTGCAATAGTCCCCTCTAGTTCCCTCTTACCCACCAAGTCACCTGAACTGAGAAACACTTGAGATTGCATTTGAAGACTAGTTTCTCCAGGTTGTTTTCACCTTTGCTATTAGACTGAATTTACTTTGGACAAACGACAAGTTTGTATCACACAGAACAGATTGCATACAGGTTATTTTCAGTCCCATTATAAAGTTAAATTGTCTGGGTTCACAGGAAGGCAAATCCACTTTGTATATAATGCCACTGAAGTCATTGGGATGGATTGATTTTATTTGGAGTCTGCAAAGTCTAGAGTAGCAGTTCTGCCACAGTGTGCTCTGCGAATCCAAACATAATTTACCTTCCAGAAAGTTCAGGCTGCCTTTGGTATAGCCTGTTAAATAAGATGGGTATCTACAACCATTTGTCTTCTTCTGGCATGTATCCTGTGGTCTGTGGGTGCACAGAGGGCTTTACCTACCACTGGATGAACTGAGAATATTTATTGTGCATAGAAGCAGCTTAGGATGACAAACTGTTGGCTAGCAGCTGCTGGCTATGCTATGACAATACTGTAAAATTTATAGACATCCAAAATGATCACCTGAAAAATATTTATTTCAATCAGAGTGTAATTCCTGCCTAAACCGAGTATGTAAACCAATAAACCTAAAAAAAGTAATGAGTAACCTTAATAATTTACTTTTCAAAAGAAGCGTTAGAAGAAGGGGTAAGTTTAACAGAAACAGTTCACTGGAGAGGCATGTGTGTGTCAGCTTTGCAAGGGGCCAAAACTGCTTCCAAATTTTTCAAGTCTTCTGTTTGATAAAGGGAAGAGTTGGGATTATTTGTTCCAGAGCTACTGCAGTACACTGACTGAAGTCCTGTGGCTCAGGTACTGTTCTCTGTATAAAATAAATCAAAAGAAATACATGTATTTGAAATAATTTCAAGCAAGCCTGACAGCAGGAGCATTTGTTAAAAACAATTCTCTTAAAAAAAAAAAAAAGTAACTGTATTCTCTCCTATCAGGCTCCAGAGGAAACTCATGAGGACCATGGTATGTCTTCATTCTACAAGATACTGTTAGGGCAGGGAGGTGGGGATACCTCTTTGGAATCATCAACAGACATGCTATCCCCAACACAATCTCCGTCATAAGTTTTGGCTGGTGACCAGAAAATTTACCCGCATGAAGTAAAAAAACCTTGGTGCTTGCTTAATGCAACAACTGAATAATTTGAGGTTGAATGATCAGCTACCAGATCAATTGGAACTGCTGGATTTTATATAGTGGAAACCCAAATGTAATGAGGATTAATTTGTAAACAGAGACAACTAAATTACCTAAAATCTGATTCTTACTAAAGTACATTGTTTGTAGCTGTGAAACCATGTGCACAGAAAAGCACTCAGCCTATGTGTAAGTGCCAGCAGTTCTTGTTAGCTCACTACTTCTGTGCAGAACTCATGGTGAGCCAATCAGGGATTTCCATTTTCTCAAGATCTTGTACTACAAATAGATTGGGCCAATGCTACACCTCCACTCTAAGCTAAGGTTTACCTCTGAAGCACCACTCAGGCAATAAAAGTCTGTGGTGAGTGAAGGTCCTGAAGTGGAAGATGCTGGCAACCTGTGCTTGTTTTCATACATTCACAACTAGGGGTTTGTGATAGTGGATGGGACCTTACCTGAAGAGTGGAGAGAAAGGATTTGGAAAGCATGTTTGCTGGCATATTACAGACTAAAATTGTGCCCTAGAATTTCCTATGCATCTTCAGAGACTAGAAGAGGACCCTAGATGGCTTGCTGAGTCATCTGTGCTGTGGATATATAAATCAGAAGGGACAAAACCCCAGACATGTGGAACATTCATGGGTAGTCACAGGCAACCTTCAGACAGTAAACGAACTGAAGGCTCTTTGGGAGTGATTTTTTCTTTACTTCCTCCCAATTTGATACCGATAAATCTTTCTTGGTCCAGACAGGGCTTAATACTCTTGATGGTGCTACAGTCAATGGCCTCGTGTAAGGTCAAAGATAAGCTTAATAGATGTGGCTGTATCAGGTAGTTTAGTTTCCTCAAAGTGCAAAGCAAAGTGTAATGTCTGCTTCAGGAGGGAAGAAACTCACAGCATTCTTAAAAGATGCTGACAAATTCAGGCACGAGGTTATTTCTAGGAGAAACATTTTATTTTGAAAAACAGAACCACAATCTCAGGAGAGACTATCACAGCCATTCAAAGTAGTCTTGAATCATTTACTACCAACATGACTTGATAGCAGCCTGATATTGTACCTTATTTTCTCTTTGCCAGAAAGACTTGCTCATGATCTATCTTTCTTTTAACAATTCGCTGTCACTGGTTTTTCTCCATCCAAAAGTATGTTACGAACCAGCTGCAGAACCTCAGTTTACCATGAGAAGATGGGGACTGAGTAACTGGGTGACAGACAGGACAGGTTCAGTAAGTGTCTTAACTGGAATTTTAAGAACTGCAGTTCTCAGGAACAATCTGCTGTGAAGACATTAAACTCAGGAAATCCTGTGTTTTTTCTCTATTGAAATGTATTACATCATTGGAGTTCTGGTATAGTTAATCAAAATCTTTTCTGGAAGCAAGGAAATATTCCCTTTGAGAAAAAAACCTTAAGATTTCTCTGTTATAAATTCCTTAAACTACTTACTTGAGCATGCTTACATCAGTTAGTATCATTCTCCCCTGGCATAAATGAAGAACCCGAGGAACAGAGTTGAACTGGCTTGATAAAGGTTGGAGGAAAATAAATTTATCTGTAGAAATCCTTTCACTAGCTGAGAGAGAGTAGGCTTTGCCTACAATCAAAAAGTTTTTTTGGACCAGTTCTCAATTTATTTATGCCCTTTTTGATAGACTGTGCAAACCTACCAGAATATACTTCTTGTTTATAAAGCACAATGAAAAGTTACATAAAAGTGCTTATATATAAAAGTGCATTAAAATATTGCTGTTAATATTGGTGACGTGTCTGCTGAACTATAATTCACATACTGTATGATCTTATCTTTTTCAGTTACTTTGATTTGAGATCCACTAATTAAAGGAGCAAAGATTAATCAACAAGAAGCTGAATCACAGAATATTGAAAAGGTTAAAACAAAACCAGATGCTGCTAAAATACAGTTGCTCAGACATGGAAAGCACTGAAAGATTGTACCTTGTGATCCCTACTGCACTGTCACATTAAGGAAGCTGACAAGAAAGAGGAACAGGAGACTTGAGGTTTACAACAATCAAAACAAGAGAACAAATGAAATATTTTGAGTGATTCAAGGTCATACACAACAGGGAAGGGCAATGTATCATGTGGGATTCCCTGGCCTTCTAAGTGCATGGAGTTTAAGGTACACTCCTCAGCCACACCTAACTTTGCTTTTGATATGAGCTCCTGAAATACAAGTATTTTCCCAAACACAAACTTTGTAATTTATGAGTTCTCTTTATCACAGGCCAAATTAAACTCAAGCAGGAACATAAGATCTTAGATATATTATTCACACCAGGCATTTCCTAATGAATTTTAAAAAGCGTTAAATATTTATATGAAAAATTAGCAATTTTCAATGTAAGGATGATTTCTACTGTTCTGCAAATGAGTACTTGCACATTATGTGGCCTATAATGTATTAATTGTAATGTTCAGCTACAGATTTCAACCTTGAGGGAAATCCCTAAGAGGCAAATGCAAGATTTCATTGGATTAAACTGCATTTTGGGACACTGCAGTCATAAGAACTCATTCTTAGTAAATTACAGGATACAGCTGCTATAGCTGAAGCACTGCCAAGAACAAACTGTATATTGTAAAGACATAGTATTGAAAATATATCCTCACCACAATGTACTAAAATATGTGATATGAGCTTCTTTATCATAAAACTCCTGGTTTATCAACACAAATTAAGTTGCCATCTGCACAGTTTTTCTCATGTCTGGGGTAGATGCAGTTAATGGTATTTTCATTTATGCCTATCCACAGTTACACTAATGAAGAAGGAAAAAAAAAGTAATATTGCTGCAGAGTAAAGAAGAAACAACTTCATCAATCATCCCTGGGGGTTGGGCTGGATCCTTCTGGAGGCGGGCTAGATCCTGTCCCTCTCAATGACTGGCCTCATCGGTTCAAACACTTCCAAGCAGATAAGCATTTGTTTGTTATGGTTCCTGGCTCTGCAGGGTACTGCAGTGCTCATTTTGACCAAGATGGGACTGCTCACAATTCATTATAATCACTGTTGACATCTATGGTGGCTTCTTTAGAGCAACTGGAAAGAAATGGTAACTTGTACAATATGACTCACCTGGGATACTTGTCTACCTTAAGATGAAACAAAATCACGGCTTTGACCATTTCTATCCACTGAATATAAAGAAAGTCTAGAGAAGCTCCAATGCAGAAGTATTCATGGCTGGCATCTAAATTCAGATGCACCTGCAGAAGCTGCTTCTAAAAGCAGTAAGATTCATTGGCTTGGCCTGGTGGTGCTGTAAATTAGGGTGAAATACAGCAGATTTTAACCTGGAATACCTAAATCTATGTGAAACCCTGCAGCTCCTACTCAGGACCTGTCACTGTACATCTTGAGTACCTTAAGCTTGCATTGCAGCATTACTCTCCAATACCTACAGTTCTCCATGATGCATAAGGCTTTTTCCCCAATAGGCAGGCACGATTCAGTTTCATCCAAAACAAAAGGAGAAAGCACTGGACAAAGCTTGTTGATTTGGGGATTTTCTCACTGCATTGTCTTCTGTTCAGAATTTCTTAAGCATTCCTAAATCTTTGAGTGAAATACATTTACATGAACAGAAAGGAGAATGTCCAAGGGATGACAGATTCTATTTACCATGTCTCATAATTCAAGTTTAAGAAATATTCAGTAGGTCTGGTTTAGATGTGGAAGCTGCTGCTGTAGAAACTGTGAATTGTTGAGCTCAAAAAATCAACAAGATATAAAGAAACAATTAAGTAGGTAACAAGACCATCTTGTTATCCTAATACTTCACCAAAAAAAAAAGGAAACACCTCCTCATCAAAGTTGCGTCAATATTGTCTTAGCAGTAACCAGAAGGAGAACTATGTAGGATGCAAATGATGTTATCTACTATAGATGTTCTGAAACATCTAGCATCAGGTCACAGTTAGTCACAGCGGACAAAATACCTGACCATGAGTCTAATCAAGTATATAAAGACCTTTGTTCCTTCTGCAAAACTTTTTTTGTACTAGTGTTGCTAGCAAATGAAAGTATTTTACCATATTTATCTTGCTGCTCTCTTCCAAGCAAGAACCAGCCACCATTCCCAGTGAAGTACCAACATGTTCATACAATGCATCACAAAGGTATTTTGAGACTGGTACATGTAATTTTTTTATCAGAATAATATATTTGGTATTGTGCTCATTTTAAATACTACATTGCTTGTCACACTACATTTAGCAATAGACCTCTTCAAATATATTTAGCAAATTGTAATAACTACATATAAAATATCTTCATTGAATTAAAAAAATCCACATGTATTTTCTTCATGAAATACAATATATACATTAGGATCTTGTAGTTTCAAGATAAGTCAAAATTTGGGCTTAAACAAATTCACAGTGTCCATTTTACCTCTATAATAAAAATCTTCATTTTAAAAGTGCCTGGATCTTAAACTGTATTTATGTATTTCCTTATATTGGGTTTATGGAGACCAAAGGTTTTACCATCATCTAGCACTAGACTGCAGATACAAACTGTACATTAAAATGACCAAAAATAAAGACATTTGATTACCAAAAGCAAACTTTGACTGTCCTTGTTACCTCAAGTTCTGATCAACTGATTTTCCTAAGAGCTTGCCAAAGGTGGAAGATCTGTTTTGAGCAGTGTGGCCTCTAATAAGGTCATTCAGTGGAGACGTAGGAAGTGCTCCCTGCTTCAGAAAACCAGGCCCAAAATACTCTAGTAGGAACTCAAAATCAGTGACCAGTCCTGGCCAAGGCAGATGCGCAGGAACCATCCAGGAGCTGAAAAGCAGTGATGTTAGTGTCACGCTGCCCTCCAGCCCAAGATCACATCAACTGCCTTCATTTTCCTTACAACAGGTAGCACAGAAAACAGTGAGCTTCTGCCAAATAACAGCTAGTTGGGTCATTTCAGAGTCTGCAGTACCCTTTGTTGATTACCACAGGACATACCGCAGGTGATGAGGTAATGCTTTTTCATGATCAAAGGCAACTTATGAAATTGGCTATTCTGTAGCTCATCGTTTTTCAGGCCAACACACTGTGGGTTTTGATACAAACTGCTCTACTACCTTTCAAAAATATCACTTTCCTTCTCCTTCCTCAAAGGAAGAAGCCTTAAAAAGTTTCTAAACCCTGAGTTCATTATGCTTGAGGCCTAGAGGACACAGATTGTCCCACACACTCCACTTGTGGCAAAACTAATGGGCCAAGCAGAAGGCTGAGCAGTTCCCCCAAACCATAACAAACAGCCTTGGGGCAGGCTGCCCTCCACAGCGGCTCCACTGCTCTCCAGGCAGGACACAGCTCCTTGCCTCCATGTGATTTCAAAACCTGTTCTGATATACTGTTTTCTCCCTGAAAATACACAGTGATTTCACCAACTTTTTTTTTTTTTTTTTTTTAAAAAGGACTATCAGTGAATTCAACTAGAAACTAATCTAAATACATTAAAAAATAACCTCTAGCCTAAAAGGGAGAGGCAGAAACATTCTGATACATTCCAAAATAAGTAAGTTTCACAAAGCTAATTTAGAAGCAATTACTGACAAGCCATTTTCAGCCTTGTTTCCTCAACATACAAGGCCTTTATTGGTACATTACACATTTTGATGTTCCTGTTACAATTTTGCACAGCCCTTTCACTAATTTCAATCAAGATTAAAGAGGAGCAGAGATCACCAATGTAATATATAGTTCTAAGAGTCCCAGAATTGGCGATTGTCAGAAGAGAAAAATTCAAATTACTGTATTGGCTGTGGGAAAAATTATATGGAATTTAGCCTGTATCTATCTGGAGAGACAGAAACCAGCTGACTGTCCTGCGTGGATGCATTAGCTGGCCAGTCACACCATTATCAGCCAAACAGCATGGGCTACCTCTTGGCCAGTTTAACAGAAGGAGATGTAGAAGAATTACTGTGGTGGGCAACACGGAAGTGTTGGAGGCTTCTGTTAATGACATGGAGTGAAGACTCTTCATTGAAGGAGGCCTAGGGAATACAGCACAAGAGATGAGATTTCTCCAGTGGAGAAAAGGACAAGGAATGCAAACCCATAGAAGATGAGATTTCAGTAATTCTTGGAACATGCTTTTGTTTGCTAAGGATAGATGTGAACAAAAATTCATTTAATTATTTAAACAAGTTTAACTGTTGGGAAACATGGTCCCCATTGCATGATATTCCCAGAATTCAGAGGGAGGGTTTGGACCAGTACCTCCTAACTTAAATAAGCATGTTACCACCTTTACATTCAAATCCCTACCCCATAGTTTGTGAGTTTAGTTCAACAACATACAAACTGAAGAACTTGGGAATTAAAGAATAGATTAGAACATCGAGGATTCATTATTTTGGATTAAAGAAGTTTTCTTCAGGCCTCAGCAACAGCTTTTCAATAAACTTGGTGAAAAATATTTCTTTCTTAATGCACTAACTCCCATTGGAACCTAGGTATCTTTCAGGATAGTCCAGTGGTGACAAGGATAAGTAGGGAAAACTGTAACACAGTGCTCTGAGTATTCTGATATCTACCTCTTCAAGGAAACATTCAAATAAATGCTTTAATATCCTGCACATTTTTAAGAAAGGCAGTTAGCTTTTTAAATTTTTTTTTGCTTGTTGGGAATGCTTGTAAAATTAAATAGCTTTTGATATAAATATGCAAAAGCCTTCCTCTTTTGCTTCACTAAAATATATGAAATTTGCAAAAATAATGACTTACTGTAGGAAAAGTTGAGATTTATGCTTTTAATCTTTCATGACTGAGTTTATCATGATTTCTCTGGAATTCTAAAAGAACTGACTTTTTAATTGAACATTAAAATGATCTCAAATTAACTCTTCTTCAACAGGTAAAGAATAAATAAGTATTTTTACTTTAGTGGTACCTCCTCCCTACTGTAGACCCAGAGGATTTGCCACTATGGTTTTTCAGTAAAGAACTGGAATTATTTATTTTTTAAATCTGTTGTAGAAATGTGAGCTAAACAGAAAAACAGAAATATGGCTTTAAGTGAATTACTAATGTTCTTTGTCATTTCTTAAACATTTAGGTTATCTCTTGCTTTCTTCTTCCTTAGAGTCAATTGACAGTTTTTCCCCAAGTTTCCTTATAAGTTCTGCCAGATCTTCAGAATTTTGAGATTTTTCCTCAAGGAGTTCATAGCGGAGACTTGAGATGTCCTGCTTAATTTCCTTCAGTTCACCTGTAACAGACATTAGAAGATCACTATTAAGAAACAATGGAAAAAAACCCCAGCATATCCAAATATCTCACAGTTATCATGGGTTTTGTTTTTCTGGATTTCCTTGATAAAACAGAAAAAGCAGATGTTCTGCTGCCTGTTGATCAGTTGTGGCTTCAGGACAGGAATATGAAGATACAATTCAAGAATCAAATCTAGAGGTAGAAGTGTGAGATATCACATCAGTTCAAAGAACTCAAATGATCCATTAAATGGAAGCTGCTGTTCTGCTGCAAGAGAGATCATAGAACTGTTTAGGTTGGAAAAGATCTTTAAGATCATTGAGTCCAACCATTAACCTAACACTGCTAAACCCACCTATAAACCATATTCTTCAGCACCACATATACATGTCTTTTAAATACCTCTATGGATGGTGACTCCACGACCTGCCTGGGTAGTCTGTTCCAATGCTTTACAACCTCTTTGGTGAAATTTTTCCCTAATATCCAACCTCAACTCCCCCTGGTATAACTTGAAGCCATTTCCTCTTGTCCTGTCACTTGTTACCTGGGAGAAGATACCAACACCCACCTCGATACAGCCTCCTTTCAGAGGTTCAGAGAGAACGATAAGGTCTCCCCTGAATCTCCAGGCTAAACAAACCCAGGTCTCTCAGTTGCTCCTCAGACAACTTGTGCTCTAGACCCTTCAGCAGCTTCATTGCCCTTCTTTGGACACGCTCCAGCTCCTCAATGTCTTTCTAGTAGCAAGGGGCCCAAAACTGAACACAGTCTTTGAGGTGCAGCCTCACTAGTGCCAAATACAGGGTCATGATCATTTCCCTAGTCCTGCTGGCCACCCTATTGCTGATACAAGCTAGTATGCTGTTGGCGTTCTTGCCCACCTGGGCACATTGCTGGCTCATATTCAGATGGATGTTGACCAAAACCTCCATGTCCTTTACTGCAGATCATGCAGATCAGGGGTGCCTGAGTCCTTCTGGCCAGGAACAAGGCCTCTCACTATCCAAAAGAGAGCAGTACTCTCTTTTTCCTGCTGCAACAACTGTCTATCCAGCATCAGAGGGGTGCAAACAGAACGTTTCTGTGAAGTGCATTAACTAGCTGTTTTCAGCTAATAACTCACACCAAAAAAAGGGCTGAAGTATGTGTATCCCAATATATGAAACCCCAATAAGAACACATATACACAAAAGGGAGAATTCATACGGGAGTGCCTCAAATGAGCTGCTGCATTAAATGGAGCCTCACCATGGGAAATGTATGGGCAGTACTAGAAGCAGCAACACTTTTCACAAAGAGTCATCTGATCAGTGATTGTTTGTAATGGAAGATCAGAAACAGAAAGCCACAACTCCTCCTTATCTTCAATTTCACATTAATTTACATCTAGCAGTTGCAAACATGTTAAGTAGATTAAGTATTTTGGAAACACTTTTTCAAGCAGCATAGGTAACCACTTTAAGTAGTTTGGTTTGATTCTTTGATTAGAGATAAACATACAAATCATCAAATTACTCACCTTCATTGACTTCATCACTTTCCTTATCTATCTGAGCTTTCAGTACATATCTTTTAATGAGACGCTTCATTATTTTCTGCAAAAAAATAAAGAAAAAGAGAGGTTTCTTAGTTGGAATTTCTAGTATTGTTATGACATTTCAAAATATGGGCTCTTGTTATCCACTGTTGCATTCAGACATTTCAGAGTAGGAATTGCCATGTTAAAGGAACATAATATAAAAATCTTTGCTTTCATCTACAGTAGATATTTATGATATTTATAATATTTATGATTCTGCACATATATGTTTATGAAACTTAGAAAACTAAACACATCTGTCATGGTTTAGGGCCAGGGTGGCCCCTTAGATTTATAACAGACCCTCTCTGTTAACCCCCATCCATCCCCAAAGAGGAAGAGAATGGGAATAAGGGAGTGAGACTTAGTGATTAGGAAAAGAAACTAGAACAGCTTTAATGAAAATTAAAATAATAATGATAAAAATGCAATATATACAAACATATAGAAAACCAGTATCAAACCCAACCCCCCAATGGTAATTATGTCATTGTCACCGCTGATGCTGTGGAGCAGGCACTGGGAGAGTCCCAGACTGGACTCCACAGAAGATGAGAGTTCAGGAGTTGGATTCTGGTACTGGATCCAGGAACACACCAATTGGGATCAAAGGCAGAATAGACAGAGTCCTCCTCAGATGCTCTGAGGAAGAAACTGGAAGAGGACCTGAGCCAAGCTGAGCAAAGCCGGTAAAGCAGGACAAGAGGGGCCAAAACCTCCAGATCCCTCAGCTTAATACCGAATATGATGTGTATGGGATGGATACCTCGTTGGTCAGTTTGGGGTCACCTGTCCTGTCCGTTCCTCCCTGCAGGTCTGGCCATTTACTTTTTGCACCCCCCAATGTGGTGCACAAGATCCAGCAGCAGCCTTGGTCTGCACACCAATTCTTAATACTGAGTCTAAACATGGGGTGTTATCACTGCCAGCAGCAGATGCTGCCTGTGAAAACAGGCTGCTAACTTCAGACAGTGCAGTTAATTAGAAGAACTGAGCTGAAAAGTAAAATCACTGAACAGAATTAGTTCTGTTCTCACTCAAACAAGGACAACATATGAATGTCATCATTCATAAAGCTTAACCTACTACTGGAGTCTTATAAGAATGAATAATACAGCTGCAGCTTTGATGTCTACGTAGGCAAAACCATCTAGCCTTCATTGCTACCAAAAGTTGCTAATGACCCTGATTAGCAGTGCTAATTGATAAACTCTTTTGCCATCAGATTATTTTAATAAATTTTTATAACATATTTGAATCTATTTATTTTACAGCTGCATCATTTAAGAGTGGAGCAGAGCCGGCCTGACCAAGGGGAAAAACTTTTTCTGTTTTATGTTTAAAAAAGGTATACTTGTGTTCTATACCCTTTTGCATTCAGGTGGTCTTGTTCTATTGCCCAGGCAGCTCTTGCTTCTTTCTTTCTTTCTTTCCTTCCACTTGCTTTGTAGTAGTCCAGGAAAGAAATCAGCAATCTCTGGACCAGAATAGCTGAGCTTTATGTGGATTGTGCCATGTCTCTTTATACTTAACTCCACATTAATAGCTCGTTGCAGTTGTTTAGGAGGCAAAGAAAAACAGCCTGTATTGACAGCAAAAAGGCTGTCATATTTGCACTGCTCAAGGTATTGGTTTACAGAGGTACAACAAGCTGAGTTGCTCCAGAAGATGGAATGGGAAGATCTGAGGTTTCTTTTTGGCCTTCTTAATTCACACTGTGCAGTTGAAGACTCAACCTGTCTCTAAAATTAAAACAATTTTTCAAGTGCTTTAAAATATTTCACTATAAGAGTAGCATTTAAGAAACAAAAAGGAGTTAGACATTCTCAGATTCTACTGCAAATACCTAAATGTCTGTGTTTATTTCTGATACATACATGGTCTGTGGATATATTCTTGATTCCTGTTGTTTAGCACAAATACAAAACTGTCCTCATGCTGTCAGTCTGTCAGTTCTACTACTTCTTTGTTTTAAAATAAACTGGGTTTTACCTGGTATTGCCTTGGAGGATTGTTTAAACTGTTTAAGTGGATTTCATCTGAGCTTCTTATACTTGATTGCTTCCTTTGTCCAAGCTGGAATGGAAACATTATTTACAGTAGAAAATAAACAGAAGAACAATATGGTTAAATTACCTCATATGACAGAAGAGTAACTCTTAAACTCAGTTTGGGGAGTATTACATTACTGTGGTAAAGTCCTCATACCTGTGCAGAATTTCATCACAAGAGTTGAAACAAACCCTTTCAGACTGTGATGTAGGAAAGTGAGAACTGGGAAGTTTTCTCCCTTTATTCTACCTCTCACCTGCTCCTAACATGCCCAAGGGACCAAAGCAGAACATCTACCTTCCCATGGGCTTTCCTTTGCTCCTCAGGCGCACTGGAGGGGGATTCATGTCAGGAGGAAGGCAGCACTGGTGCAGCACAGCTTTGTAAGCAACGAATGAGAGTCATGGCAGGGTGTGGGAGAAGCTAAGAAGAAGGAGAGGTGGAAGCATGACCCCTTCCCTTTCTTTCAGAACATTTGCCACCAAATAATATGACCTCCACTCTCACAAAATACATGAAGAGTTTGTTTTTCCCTTCATTTCCACTAATGGATGAATTCAATTGTTTATGCAGTTCATGCCAGGGAGCACAAAATTATTGGCTGACATTTTTGAGCAGCATCTTCTATACTACAGGTGCTGAAATGAAAGGGCATCACTCCCTGATGAAACACTGAGGATGCAATTTGCAGGCTTCATTACTGGTTTACATCTTTGAGAACAGCTAAAGCACCACAAAATGGTGCACTGAGGCTCAAGCTGAATGATGAGGCTGCAGTAAGAGTGAATAGCAACTGTCAAAACAAAATGAATGGGATTATTTTAGATTGATAACGGGGATGGCTCAATGAGTGACACTAAAGCTTTTCTGTAGCCATTTCTGCTGCAACTGAAATCATTATAACCTTTTGAGGTATAACAGGAACTTTCCATGGTTGAACTTTGATAACAAATGGAAGCAGGAATACAGAGTATGTGATAAGTATTCACCAGATGTCAATTAGGAAATGATAAAAACATCTTAGAAGAGAGCTTTACTGGGGATTCACTCTAACATACATGTACCAACACAAAGGCTAATATAAAAATCTCGGGAATTGTATAGGTATAAAAAGGCCGAATGAGGCATCGGATTCAGTTTAACCACCAATGAGGACATCAATCAAAATTCTCAATTCTCCCCTCTGCTGCAGCGCTTGATCCTTAAAAGTCTTCCAGTTTTCCAGAATTCCAAATAACTTTATATTCACTTTAACAGTAAAGTACGGAAGTCTTCATGAATCTTCAAATGGGGAAAAATTTAAATATTTGAGATTTTGTTTAACAATTTGAAAAATCACAGAATGGTTTCTGTTGAAAGGGACCTTTAAAGATTATGGAATCCATGGGCGAGGACACCTTCCACTAGATGAGGTTTGTACTTCAGTATTTTTTCCTGAAGAAAAGATTACACTTACTGGTAAAATACATTAATTTGCAACTGATACAAAGTTTATACCGAATTTGGAATTTCATTTTATTCTTTAGAAAGATACAATATCTATATACACATACTTTTAATAATATTATGTCTATATTCAATGTTTGACTAAGCAGAAACTGACAGAAGACACACAGTAATATATAAATATATACATAAATAATTAATATTAATCTCTAATGTATTAACCTTAATTTTGATGGAAACTGAATTAAAGATGTACAAAAATGGCAAGTTATTGTTGCTTTTTCTTGCTTGAATAAAGCTGCCTTAAATGTTTTTAATATATATTAGAAAACATAAGTTTATCTAAATGTTTTAACTTATGTATCTGATATGTAATGAAAAATAGTGGCTAGGGACTTACACAACTGTGTAATCACTATGTCTTTCAGGATTTTAGAACTAATAATACTCCTGGGCCTCACCTTTCCTACTAGATTAGAAGAGAAAACCAATCTTCCTGCTTTTTCAGGTTTTGGTTTCCCAATGCACAGCTTCTGGAAATAGTGTAGCACAATAAGAAGACAACTGTGCTTCCTCTGTTGTGGCAGAGGAAAGTGGCCCCGGACAAAGCTGCTCTGGGCTGTCACACTGGGCTCCAGCTGTGTGGCTGGTGTCCCAGTCCTTATGATTCTCTGACTTCAGCGGCTGTGATATCATTCATGATCCTGTTACTTACCAGTTTACAGATAATTTACAAATGCATTTAATCTTATTATGTATTTTTTTAAAATATTTATTAGGTATTTTATTCTGTATTTTAAATGTAATCTGTCATGCCAGTTACTAGTTTCAAATTTACCTTATGTTGGTTCACTTCAAAAGTTAATCCAATGCTTAACTAAAACTCAATTTTCACTTGAAAAAGCAAAGTTATGAATACGTGGTGAAAGTTGGCAGTAAATCAAAAGTGTGTAACTTCATTAAATCTGCTTATATGTAACAATAACAGGATTGAACATTTATTGTACATTGCTGAATAACCACTTGGTGGCAGAGATTACCAAGATTTCGCTCTAACTTCATTTTTACACAAAATTTTTAGACTATTTAAGATTCACAACTATGGCTTTTTCCTTTCCTAAACTTTACTACTAAATTCAGCCTGTAACAATAATGATGGAACTAGAATTCATACTTTTATGTTAATATCTATAGACAATCTGCACGTGAATAACTGGAGGGAGAAAAATGTGATTTAAAGAAAACAATTATGTAGACCCTAACAAAAAGAAGTCTCCTCCATGAGTAATGTGTGAAAGAAGTGCAACGTACATGGATCACTGCTCTTAGAAAACAGCATCTTTAAACTTGCTTCTTATTTTGGCATTCTCTAGTATTATTTAAATTCAAAGCAATCAGAATAGTAATGTAGTTATTGTAGCTGTTTTGTGTAGCACTTTGTATCTTAAATCCCAGTTTTCAGAAGCACCTGACGACTTGGAATGCCAGCAAATTGCACACGCTTAGACCAGAAGGGAGGGTTCTCAGAAAATTACTGTTTGCGCTCCTGTAACCCAAGGTCACTTGTGAAAATTTCAGAAACATTGTTTTATACTAGGAAAGTAAAAGGTAACATTTTTGTTTTATTATTGTTTAAAGCTATTTTAATAACTAGTTGTTCCTTATTTCTATTCTGAAGAGCCACATTTTAACAAAAAAAGCTTAAATATGTCATCGCTACTATTGTTTTTTAGCTCAGGAAGATGAACAAGTTCTGTGACTCTTAAACCATAAACCTTCTCATTTACAAGGCAATTTTTCAATTTAGAATAAATCTCAAAGTGGGTTTCTTTAAAATTCCCCTTTTTCTTCATTTATTTCTCCCCTCTTTTTGTTTGAGTTTCTTGTTTGCTTGATGTTTTAAAGCACCAATTCAAGCTTGAAACAGAAGAAATCTGAGGTTTTTAAAGAAAGAAAACATCTCCACAGCTTCTATTGATTACATGGAGGTATGTCTTAAGAAATTCATTTCTGGTGTGCTACACTTTGAACACAGCTATGGAAATCACTTTACATTTAGCATTGATGGCATCTGGCTTAATTTTCTGCCAACAGTAATCAGAGCAGAGCTGGCTCTAGGGATAGAATTTCCACCCTTCCCATAATAGTTCTTGTGTTTATGGTCACCCTGGTACTGCTGCCACTTTTACACTGAGAAGATGCAGGGTCTGCAGGAGAAAGACCCACAGGCCGGGTCTAAAGCAGTAAAGTCAGTCAAGGGTTAAGATTCCTGGGTACTGCAATGCAGTGCGCTCTATTAGTAAAATTTTACTGTCCTCTCAAGTAGGACTTGCACCAGACCAACTGTCTCTCTCCCTAGGCATAATCTGGCAACTGGAGTAGTCCAGGGACAACAGCTTGCAGCAACCCTACTTTGGGAGGGCGAGCCATTCCTAAATTGACTTCAGAGCACAGATAAGCTCCCTGTCACATTTAATTTACTAGGACAGACACAGTCACCAAGCCTTGGGTCTGGTTGTGCCAAATCTTTTCATATCTTTGCACAGCTCATTACATTTATAGTAGCTCCTTGCTCAGCAGTCACAGCAGCACCAACCTGCGCAGCACAGAATGAGTCCAAGTCAAAACCCAAAAAGCCAGAGAATGCCTTTGAGAAGATGCCATAAAACAGCTTCAGCAATAACAAATCATCAAAAATGGGTCAAAATATGACACAAATGATGTTAGTTACTTTTCAGAAGTGTGAAGGATGGCAGCACCTAATAGATTCAGAGTCTGCACCACAGTACGTGGCAGTCCAGAAGGTAAATAAAAATATAATCAGTTGCCGTGACAGAAAAGCTGACAAATGAATAGATAAGACTCATCTGCTTTATGGTTTTTACCATAAACAATTTACAAATTTTTTTTGTATGAAATTACTGGTAGCACACGAGAATTACTGGTAGCACATGAGACATTTGAAGTTAATAACAATCTTGGCCTTCATGACAGTTTTTGTCATATCTGTGTTTGCTTTCATAGACTGTTATGAACTTAACCAGAGGCAGAGGCTTGTCAGAGGCATACTATTTTTCCCTATAGCACCATTTTCTCCTTCTAGGATTGCAATCAGTTTCTTTTTCATTCTTCAGCTGATAGCTGTGATGGAAAAAATGCTTGTCACATTGGTGACACAGAGCTGACATGCATGTAAGTACTTTATTGGCCCCTCATCTAATTGTTCATGACTCTTGACTACAGACTTAAGAACTCTTAACCTTGAACAGGCCTCTGCTCAGACTGCCTATTTTAACAGAGATCCTTCCACATTAAAATTTTGATAAATGACACATTTATTTCTGCCACCATGACAAATCTCTCATTTCTTTTTTTCTGTGAATATTACCATAAGCTCACCTTTCTACTCACTACATCCAATCAGTTGTCTTGCAAAGCTCATCTTCCCTACTGTGTTACAGCAGTGTTAGTCTTTACACTTCCAATACCACCTAACACCACACACTATGCCCCATGTTCTCCTAAAGCAATTAATTTCATTCATACCAAGACAATGCAGGAAAAAACAGACTGACTACAAACTCTTTAAATAAGCCCAAGAGATGAATCAACAATGAATCAGCTCATGTTGATTCAACCAGCAATGAATCAACTCATGTTGAGGGTGGTGTTGGGAAAGACAAGCTCACCTTAAGTTGACATTTGCAAGGGCAGTAAGAAAAGCTTCTACTGCTACAGTAGCAGTATAAGGCTGTACAAGGAAAATGTGGGTCTGCTGCTCAGTGGGGCAGAGGATTTATTGACAGTGGACTTGGGGGTGGACATGTGATAGGCTTGAGGGCAAGGATGCCATCCAGAAGCATAGGGCTGACACTGTGAATTTCAATAAGGACAAAAGGGAAGGAATAACTCTCAACAACACAGACCGAGGATTGGCTGGGTGGGCAGCAGCTCTACAGAAAAGGACCCGGGGGACTTGTGGAACAGTGAGAAAGATGCTAAAAAAGCTGCAGCAAGTTTAGCAGAGGGTCACCAAGATGTCTGGGACTGGAGCACTTTCCCTGTGAAGAGACACTGGTGAATCTGAGATTGTTCAGCATGAAGCAGAGATGGCTTCAGGCATATCTAACAGCAGCTCCCACTGCGCACAATGAGGTCATTGAGGAACTGGAGATGGACTCTTCACAGCGCTGCAGGACAGGAGGATGAGAGATAGTGGGCAAATTCAAATGAGAGGTAGAAGAAGCAACTTCTTCCCCATGAGAGACAGTCAGGCAGTACCACACGCTGCCCAGAGAGGTTGTGAAGTCTCCATCTTTGGAAGTTTTAAAGACCTGACTGGATGAAGGCCTGAGTAACCTGGCCTGACCTCAGAGTTGATCCTGCTGTGAGCCGGAGGTTGGACCAGAGACCTGAAGTCCTTCCTGGCCTGATTTAGTCTCTGATTCTGTGACAAGAAACAGGAGGAACTGTAAATTTACAATGGTATTTTTGTACTTAATTGATTACAGACATAGATAGATATTTATATTAAAAAAAAGAGTAAGAGTTTCAGCTTGTACAGTGACTAACTCCTGTATGGACTACAAGTGCTGGAAAATTAAAGAGAAAAACAAGTCAACAACAATAATGAAGTCCAAATTTGTGTTATCTTTTAAAATTAGCAGTCAGTATAAACATTATAAAATTACCTTGTTCATCTCTGCATCTCCCTGAAAGCTTTTCTTTTGGCACAGAAATGGTTTAGAAATACATTTTTTGATTCTGAGTAGGATATACAGCAAAGATTTTGGGCTTGGCACTAAGTTGAAGGGTACTGGAAGAGTTCTCCCTTCTTCAAAGTAAGAAAACCAAAGTTTAGCCCTTGCAAATTTCCATTCTACATCAGCATCATCCTGTAAAATAGAAACACAGCTATTAATACACTGTTAATACCACCTCAAATACTGAAAATGCTCTAGTTAAACATTATGTGTACTTTGAATGTAATTGGCTGAAGTTAATCTCAAATAGGTCAAGAACTTCTTTATAATCTGTGAAAACCAAGTTTCAATGAATGGAACTGTTCTTATTAATCCATTTAAAATCATGCAATTGCAGAAGAACAAAGTGAATTTGATTTAAACATTGGTTACTCCAGAGTGAATACTAACAGTCTGCAATACAGGATCACAAAGGCAGACCTCTGTTTGGTGCTCTTTGTAAATACACTGATAAGAATGAAAGCTATGACTTAAAAGCACACAATACAATGCTGAAGTTAAAGCTTCATGGCAACACTTAAATTCATCTGCAAGGGCTTGACTGAGTAGCTGCTTCCTTAGAACACTGTCATGCTCAGTAAATAAGATGGAAAAATCATATGTTGACATAAGAAAAATATAAATCTCTCAATGAGACTACCAGCTCTGACTTCTTACCAGTCTCTTCTGTAGCAATTAGCCTATTACCTTTCTCGTGAAAAAGACACAGTATTAGAATTTTAAAATAAAATTTTACTGTATTACTTTAAGCATGAAATTACTTAAGATTAGTTGACCTAAATCCTTCCACTTGGTGGAATATATGATTAAATCAGGTACACTACCATCACTAAAGTTTAACACTCATGATCGCCAAAACACCCAATTTATTCCTCCCTGTAAAAGTTCAAGAGGGTCTTCTGGAGAAAGGACTGATGTCATGTTCAGGGACATGACTCAGTATTACTATAGCTGTTTGCAGAAGCTGTTTGTATCACATTTTTGGATAATAGCCTGGTTTATATTGCTCTGAATCTGATAGTTTGTTCTGTGGCCTCCTGCATAAAAATTATCTGAACCTCCCTAGAGAATGTCTGTTTCTCCTGTTCAAGCTGGACAATGCTCTGGTCCCAAACCAGAACCTGGGACCACATCAATGTCAAACCTGAGTCTGTTGCTTTGTGGCAAGGCTGTCACCTGGGAAAGGCTGGGACAGCCTAGCTCCTGGAGCTTCCTTTTTTTTTCCTAGGCAATGATAATGATTTAGCCCTTTATTTTCCATGGAATATAAAAGTTCATGCTGATTTTCAGTAGCTCTGCTTATAATTTTGTCAAGTAAAGTTCTGTTTTGTTCACTGCAGAAGACTAGAGCAATGGTGGGTTTCAAATAAAAGAAGAAAACAGCATGTTATAGACTTGCTTTCAAGGTCAAGTCATAGGAATGAGAACACACTTGCAGCAAAAGGGACACTACTCAAAGGCTAACTACAAATGAGGCAAAGGAATCACAGTCACACAATGTAGTCTATATTCTTCAGGGACATAACACCATCCAGCAGCAGTTTCTGAGTCTAGTCTAATTCTTACTATTACAAGCACATGCAGATGGGTAATTTTCAGGTTTTTATCATAAATTATTTTATCATAAAAATGCACATTGGAATTAATATAGTCTCCTAATATATTCCAAAAGTCTAAGTGTTATTTTTCTTAAATAGGATATCTACAAGAAATTTTTCCAGGAGATGTAGACAAATAGCTATAACAGTAAATATGATGATATTTCATCACAAATGAATGGAGTTTTTACCTCAATTTCCTGGAATGAACTGTTGATCATTGCAATAAGCATGTTCAGTAAGACAATGACCATAGTAACATTATAGACTCCATAAAGGACATAACCAATATTTTCAATAAATTTGTGTTTATAATTGATGACAACTGATTTTACTTCTGAGAGTCCAAAAATAGCCCAGAACAATGTCTTGAAACTTTCTTCAACACTAAAAGGAAAAATTGAACACATGAATATGTTACTGAAGAAAAGCTGTATATTCTTATGGTATAAATTGCCAGCTACCATTTTCATACAGTGTACAAAATTTTCCATTATCAAAATGTAGAACTCTACCATAGCAATATCATGCAGAACAAGTAGACTATCTAATTTCATAGGTACAGTCTTTTTCATAATATGATTCCTAAAATTAAGGACAATAAATCCATCTGATTCAGCTTAGGAATTATATATACACATCCTCAAAAGAATATTACAATGATTCCCTTATTGACTACTTTAGATCCTACACACTTGCTGATAATATAAATGTAAATAACAAAATAATTAACCTGTAAATACCTTATTTTAATTGCCCCATTAGTTCACTTAGTATGAATTATTTCACCATTAGTATCACTAACATTCTAAAACTGAAGAAGATGGGATGTCTGACTGCAAATAAGCAGTTTTCCAAAAATGAGCCTCACAGACCACAATCCCCCAGTTGAGTTTTCACCATTCCACAAATCCAGGGTAAAGGTAATAAGCCACAGTGTGAGGATACTAAATTTTTTTAAATTATTTTTTTTATTTTGTTTTTTTGGTGTTTTGTTGGTTTGTTTGTTTTTTGTTTGGTTTTTTTGGTTGGTTGTTTTTTGTTTGGTTGGGGTTTTTTGTTGTTGTTTTTTGGGGGTTTTAAATTTTTTTTTCAGGTTAGTTCATTTAAATACATGTATTTACTCTTAATCAGTTTATATATATATGAACAGAATTTCAAACCTCTGAGGTAGTTTTTCCTATCTATCTACACCTGTTTGAAGACATATTTGTTCTTGCTTTGGTGATGAGATCTCAGTCTCCCATGTCCAAAAAGGAAGTAGCATTGCAAAGCACATTTTGGATTTTCTTGTGGTATTGTTAAGAAAAAAAAAAAAGTTTAAAGAAATTAGTAATTTTTACTTTGGAATTTACTTCTCTCCTTATAATATTTTATAAGTATTCCATCCAGGAGCTGCAGTTTTGGGTACTTCATCTATTGTGTCAACAAATAACTACTGAAAGAGTAGTAACAAAATTTTTCGCAAGGTCAAGTTTGCTTCTTGTTTGTTCCTTCATAACAGCTTAAACACCATGACAGCCAGAAATTAAGTGGGCAAGGGTTGCAGAGCACGGAAAAGAATGAGTTTCCATTCAAGTGAGAATCTTAAAATCACAGCTAGAAATGAGAGGCATGACAAATGTATACCAAATATTCCTGACAGACAGAGTAAATTCAGGTTTTCTATTCTTATGGTGGGAAGGGAAAAAAAAACCCAAAAAACAAAAAACAAAACCACTCAAGGAAACAGAGTAAAAAAAAATAAAACAAAATCAACCAAGGAATCTATTTTATTCTCTCAAGATGGAACAGGTTATTGCCATTGGAAACTATGGAAAGCCAGAGGTTAATACAAAGATTAGATTTTTTTTTTTACTAGTAAGAATATACAGGATGTGTCATTCTCCTGTGTTGAACTTCACAAGGTTCCTGTCAGTCCGTTTCTCTATCCTGCCAAGGTCCTTCTGAGTGGTATCATAACCAGCTGGCTTATCAGTCACTCTTGCTCATCCACAGAGGCCTCCTGACACCTTTGCTTTATTTCCTGTCCATTGAGATGGACCAATTTGAGCACTGAAAAGGAAATTCTTGAAAATCAATCATCTTCCCTGGACTGTCCATCTCCTCAGGGCCTTATCCCATGAGATTCTTCCCTGAACAGCCCAAAGTCTGCTCTCAGGCCTGCTATTTGCCATGTTCTCTCTTCTCAGGAATCTGAACTCCACCACCTCATGGTCAGTCAAGGCTGTTCCCAACCTTCATATACCCAACCAGTTCTTCCTTGTTTGTAAAAGTCAGATGTTGCAAAGCTCCTCTCTGCATCAGCTCCTTGATCACCTGTGTCAGGAAGTTATTGCCAATGCCCTCCAGAAACCTCCTGGATTGCTTGAACCCTGCTGTATTGTCCCTCCAGCAGCTATCAGGGTGGTTAAAAAACCCCATGAGGACCAGGGCCTGCAAGTGTGAGGTTTCTTTCAGTTTTCTGAAGGACTCATCTACTTCACTGTCTTGATTAAGCATTCCAGAGCAGATATCCACTACAACATCACCCACATTGGTTTGCCCTCTAATCCTGACCTAGAAGCTCATGCCGACTCTTCCTTATTTCTTAGGCAGAGGTACAGGCATTCTGGCTGCTGTCTCATGTAAATAAGCAACTACATATCACCTTCCCACCTGTCTTTCCTGATTTATCATAGTACTGTTGTGATCAAGAGCTCATCCTCTGATTTCAAATATATCCTTTAAGCACCAGAACAAAAGACAAAATCACTACTTAATCTAAGATGAAGAAATTCTTAAGAGATGTAAACCTTATAAAACAAATTAGTCAACTTAATACATACAAAGCAAGCAACTGAGTTTCCATAAAAATAGCCCACAATCATTCCAGTTTAATCAGTTGTACTTACGTTGTGAATGCTTCATTTTGTTTTGCCCCCAGATAGTAGGAATAGAGATTAAACATGCCTATCATGAAAGCCACAAACACCATGATAAATATCACCATGAACTTGAAGATGTCTTTCACAGTTCTGCCAAGTGATATCTGCAGTGGTCCAAAGCTCTCATTAGCTGGTAAGATGTAGGCTATTCTGGAGAAACTTAATACTACTGCGATTGCATATAGGCCTTCAGATATGATCTGAGGATCAGATGGATCCCAGTTTATTCTGGCTAGAAACAAAAGATGAGAATTTCTGTCAGTATTTCAAGATACCTGCACAGATCTATGGGAGGTCTTTTTTGAACAGCAGCTGGAGGTGAGGGAAGAAACCCTGGGCAGCTAGTCACTTATGTTTAGCCAGTTAGAATTGAGACAGGTAGTGCTAAAACCATGTCACAGCTCCACTGACTGTATTGATTAGTTCTCCACTGATTATAAAGGTGGGCTGTAAGAACACTGAGGTAACTTTTTGTGAGCTGAATCCCAGACTCTTAGAGAACTTAAGTGAAATTCAGTTTGCAGTGTCAGGTGATAAAAACTGAATAAATTAAATTAGAAATGTCATTTGTTTGAGCTACTCAAAATGAACTGCTTTGATGCTGGTATCTGGAAACATTAAACATCATTCACAACTCCAAAACCGTGGATCAAAAATGTTTCTTTACTTTTTCTATTTACTCTTATCTTTTTACTCATACTGAAATGGTAACAGCTCTTTCCTGTGATATAGCAAACATCTTGAATGTCCTTTCCAATAAGTGAATATGACACTGCTGTTTCATAAGGAACACATTCAACGGCAGAACATTCAGGCTCAAACCTGTACTTAAAGGAATATTTACAGAAAAGTGTCAGAAGAATAAATCCAAAGCAATATCCATCAGAATACTTCCTTGCTGGAGATTAAGGCATTCTCTGATGACATGGGAGGCTTAAATTCAAATCAGTATTGTGCTTCAGGCAAAGATAAGAGGTTAACCTGGGATGGGTTACCTATATCCCAGGAGTGTTGTTATCTGTGTTTACTCTACTGTAAAGCCAGAAAAAGAAACAAATAATTTATACTGCAATGAAGACAATCTCTGACATCTGAAAAAAATACTAATTCAAGTTGTTAACATATAACCATTTAATAGAAAGTCAGTTATCTGTGCAGCTTTATAATACATCCATACCCGGTGACGCTGAGCATTATTCAAAATCCCTTTCTATACATCAAAAAATTATATTCTTCAAGGAACTTTCTACCATGCCAGTATTCATCTACAATGACAAAAGAATGAATGATTTTGGTTTTAGGCTTAACAAGGTTCATATTCATTGTCTTGTTAGCGGCTGTGTGTTTCCTGCACATATGTGCATGTTTTTTTATTTAGCTCCTAGCTGTAAAGTTTACTACATGGTCTATTCAAGTGATAAAATGTCTGTACAGCAAAAGGCTGCACATTTTCACATAAGTAGACATACCAATGTTAATTTTACCTCAGATTTCATGAATAACTAAAATCAAAGATGACATGTCTCAGTATGGGCTAGTAGTCACATGTTTAGGCTTCCAGACAAGCTGCATTACCACAAAAAAAGCTGAAGTTGGAAGGGACCTCTGAAGGTCATCTGGTTCAACACCTCTGCTCAAGCCTGGCCACCTAGAGGTGGCTGCCCGTGATCATGTCCAGATAGCATTCAAGTATCTCCAAGGATGGAGACTACACCACCTCCTTGGGGAACCTATGCCAGTGCTGTCACTATCAAAGTACAAAAATGTTTCCTGATGTTCAGAGGAAACTTCCTGTGCCTCAGTTTGTGCCTGTTGTCTCCAGTCCTAACACATCAGGTATTTGTATACACTGATGGAATCCCTCCTGAGTCTTCTCTTCTCTACAATGAACAGTCCCAGCTCTCCCAGCCTTTCCTTACAGCAGAGATGCTCCAGTCCCTTCATCATCTTTGTGGTCCTTCACAGGCCCTTCTCTCCAGTATGTCCATGTCTTTCTTGTACTGGGAAGCCCAGAACTGGACAGAATACTCCAGGTGTGGCCTCACCAGGGCTGAGTATAGGGCAAGGATGACCTGCTTCTACCTGCTGGCAATGTTTTGCCTAATGCAGCCCAGGATACTATTTGCCTTCTTTGTCTCAAGGGTTCATTGTTTTCTCATGTTCAACCTGGTGTCCTCCAAGTTATGTGATAAAACCTGTGGCATTAAATATTCACTATTAGTAATATCCATGTTAGCACTATCATGCATAGATGTTCTCCAAGCAGACTATGGTGTACACGCATAACAAAGTCTCAACTCATGACTAATGTCAACGGAAACTGCCTTGCTAGATGATACTGTATTATACAGCATAAATGAGTTACCAGACTTGTGCCTGTCATACTCAGAAACTGTGAACATAAACAATGGTCCCTGTTTGCAAATTATTCAAGTGTGTGTTACTGAATACTGAATTAATACTTAACCAGCTGCTTTCACAATTCATGTGAAATTTGCAACTTTCCAGTACAATTTATAAGAGTACTGTTTAATGGGTTTCAGAATATATATATTTATTCTCTGCTTTTTCTACAGCCTGGATAATGAAGAAATGTAACCTTATCAGAAATAGTATTTGAGGCATGGAATAGAGATAGAAGCTGATGTAATACAATATCTAGAGAAAAAAATATCTAATAAAGGGAAGAGATGTAGTGTGAGTGAACACAAGTAAACAGAGCTTAATTTTTTCTCATTTGGGCAAAATAGTTTCTTGTTACTTCTCATACATGCCAAGCAAGTTTTTTAACATTTTTATCTCTTACTGGTAAACAAAGTGAATTTAGAACTATTTAAATAATATAGCAGGGTCTCCGAGCAAAGAATACATAAAAGATGTATTGGTTACACTGGAAAAGCAGGCTTAAGAAGCTCCTGCAACTCATTCCTTAGTTCTGCCCCTGCATTCCAGTCACCGTGTTTGCAGTTGCACCAACACAAGAGTTTGCAGGGCAGCACTGTGTAACTGAATAGATGAAATTACCTCGATTAAAATAATCTTGAATAGGTCTAGGGTAGCAGTGCCATTATTTTGATCTTAGAATATTTTTGTGCCTGATGTCTATAACAGTCCCCAAAGAGATGCATGAACATAGCCAAGAGAACTGTGATCAAAAAGTAGGGATGAGAAAGAGAAGAAGGGGAGGGAATTTCTTAATCAGTACATTGTGGAACTAGAGTATTGAAGATTTATTAACAGAAAATATTTTTTCTTGTCCCAAGAAGTAAATCTTAATCATGTGCCATCAACTCACCCAAGGTGTAGTATTTTATATTGGGTTCCAGTGTTGGACTTGTCAGATCTTTCATATTTGCATCAACGAAGTTCTGCGCCCTGGATGCATGCCAAAATGCCATAAATCTTGCTATGAATGATGCTGCAAAAATTGCTAACATACCAAAATCAAGCATGTTCCATAACTCAAAAAGGTATTCCTTTGGACCTTGAGACCAAATTTCTTTACATTCAGACCATATCATGCCTGCATAAAACAGAACAGAGAAAAAAAGTGTGTTCTTTTATTGTCACATTTGTTTTATTTGATATTTTATTATGTATAGGATATGATCCTGGTTGCAGTCACACTCCAAACAATTTTGGTCAGTGGGAGTTCAAACACAAACCAAAATCCTCAAACCTGCCAATGTATTTCTTTCTCGTGTGAGTAATAATCTTTGAGAATGCTTTTTTTCCTGTGCAACTGTAAAAGCTTTCAAAGAGAAGAATGGGATGCAAGTATTACCATCTGTTACAGACACAGGAAGAGACAGAAAGAGCACAAAAGCTCTGGCATGATCATATAGCAATGGTAAAATTAATAGCAGAACTCATATTTTCTTATCTGCAGAGTACCCTGCGTACAGTTTCTTTTATGGAAATTGCAAATATATGTGACAAATGCATGAAAGTAAGAATCAGACCTAATGCTTCTTCATTAGGGCAAAGGTTTTGATTCCTAGTTATTCTTTCTTAATAATAAAATAGAGGAGTACAGTATTAGTTTATGACATCCTTTTTATTGAGAAAATCATTTTCCTTTTCAAGATAAAATTTATTTAATCATGAACTGCATTTCTACGATTCTCTAAAGAGAGTTTAGAAAAAAAATGAATTGGTATAATGTCACTATTTTTTATACTTATAGAATTGCCTGAAGGAACTTTTCATCATTTTCAGATAAGGACAATTATAATGTTAATTACAGTAATTAAATTCAATGCTACATCTGTCCTCACTGAATCAAGTTTTCATAAACCATCTTAAATGTGATACTGAAATAAATAAAAATAGATTAAATTAGCAAACTGGAACTTCAGATTGGGAAATTATTATTTACCTCTATTATCAGATGAAAACAACAATATTTATAGAATATTTTGAAATCTAAGTGCCATATTATTCCTATAATGCACAATTGTATTACTTCATAAGTAGCTTTATGATGAAATAAATCAAAATTGTGAATGTCTTTTAAAGCTTTAAGAATCAGTTGCTGTACAAATGGCTCCAATTTCAATCACAGAGAGTTCATAAAAGCAAAACAGTTTAAGGGCATAAGATCTTGGATGGAAACAGATTTTTCTTAGCTTAGATTTAACTCTCCCATATTACTGACTTAAACTAACAACCAGAACCCATATCCTTAAAGTATTTGGGCAGTTAAACCCCATTGGAATAAAAGGTATTAGACTTGTAAATAAGAATTAGACAGCTAAAAGTGTTTGTGAGGGTCTATGCTCAAGTTCTGACACTGAATAGTACTGCTGAGCTCAGAGTACTATTCATAGTATTAATTTCACCCCTGTGTTGGGATGGAAAAATCTACCACTGAACATGCAGGGGTCTATATTCTTCTTTTTTGTCAATAATACATTCAGCTATACATTATTAATTCTGCAGGCATTGTTGCAAAATTTGAGAATCTTAGCAGAAAGAGAGAACTGGGCAAAAAAAAAATTGGCCCATGATGAGAAAATCTTTCCCCCTGGGAACTGACACAGCCTGATTCCAAAAAAAAAAAAAAAGGAAAACTGGTAGACACTTTCCTATGATATTCATAGAACTGCATTCATATTCAGTTGATGTAGATTTCTCCTAAGTCCTTATCGTGAATGTTTGTGATTAACCAGGCACATATGAATCCTGCTGACATTCAGTAAGAAACATGGGAACGTAGCCAATAAGAATAAATCCCTTTGCTGCAATTTTTATACATTACATTAATAGCAACGAACTAAATTGGGTCCAGCTTCACTGAAATCACAGCAATACTAATTTAAATGAAAATTAATCTTTACCTATTACCCAAGAGATAATGAGCATCTCCATCCACGAGAAACAGGATGTTTTCATCCTAAATAGTTGTTTTACATTGCCTGTTGTTTCATTAGGTCGGAGTTTGGTGCCATCAAATCTGTCAGCTGCATTCATGACAAGCAGACCAAGAAAAATGGTGAAAGAGGCTGCATGGGCTACAAACTTCATAAATGGTCCACGCATTATCCTCCCCAGCTGCAACAGAGGTTATGAAACAAAAGAATATTGCATTGCTTTCTTCCAAAATAAAAATGTATAAAAAGACCAGTAACACAGAGAAATATGTATTTCAGTAACACACAGGAAAAAAATATTTGGAAAAAGTTGTGTATTATGATGCCATGTTGACAGTCACCTTTAGAAATTCCTACTTATTTGTTATTTTCAGATGGCTAATCTATCAGTTTCACTGTATATGTATTTTTAGCTTAGTGCTTTGAAATAATTCTGTAATTATTTGGGGGAATCTATGCCTATTATAGGTAATCATGAGAAAAATTTATTATAGTTGTTACATTTCTTACACAGTAGTAATCTTTATGAGGTAACAAAGCAAATGAGATTTTGACAAATATCAAAATAATCAAATTATCACCAGGAGTGAATTTTGCTTCCTGACTGACATGATACTTAATTTAGCACAGTTATTGTGCAGTTTTCCCCAATTTTTCTTTCTGAAAAAGTATCCATGAGGTCTCCAAAGGGTCATGTTTTTAGTTCTGTAGTGTCTTCATTTCCTTCCTGACTCCTTCAATGGAAAAGCCCTCAACTCTGTCATGGCTAAGAACAACTTTATAATGATTTAGTGCAATACTTAAAAGACCCAAAATATCCACACAAACTCACAGAAGGCTGAACTTCTGGCACTTATTTACTTTATTTTTGAGAGTGCCTGTATTGGTAGTAAAAGTCTTAGCTTGTTCACTTAGGTGTCAGCTGCAAAAAAAGTACTTATTTTAAATGAAGACAGTATCTGTATCTGACAAAAATTCATTGGAAAGAATTGAAAGCAAGTGTCATGGATCTCAGTTGAAACATGTAAGAATCTGTGGTCTGGAAAAGGGAGGGGAAAGAAGAAAGCTAAGTTACTGGTGTTCATATTTTTGCTACACTTGCTTCAATATTGAAGTCAGAATTTTGCTGTCTGTCCTTAAAGTCAGCTTTTACAGAAACAGAGTAAGAGGATGCAGCTGAGGATGCGATGGTAAGGTCACAAATACAGATAACATTAATAAAAATAGACAAATGGAATAGGAAGATACTGTTAAAGGAACACTGTCAAGGTTAGCAGGCACAAAATTTGATCTTATTTCTCCTTTACACTATTTTGCAAACCCATGCCACTCATTATGTTTCTCACTCAATAAAATTAATTTATCTTTTATTAAATAAAATATTCCATCAGCCTCATGAGATGAAGTTCAACAGCCAATTATTTTGCATGAGCTACAAAGAGAACAGGTAATTGTCATGGGGAAAGATTTTATTTCAAGCTAGGAAGGAACACTCATAAACAACACACAATAAAGCAGAGATGAAAAATGATGAAGTGCCTTGACAATGTCTTTTTAAATGCATTATTCTTGTGTTCATATACGAAGATGGGTTAGATGACAGATGCCAGAAAGAGACATAGCCAGAAAAGAAGAAAAATACTGAAGGAGGTAATGTTAATATATCTGTTGGTCAAAAAATATAACATTTAAAAGACTGAACTCCTAGTGCCACCCTCCCACCCTATGAAAAGAGACAGGGGAGTATTTTTTAAAGTAAAATCTCCCTGGAAGCAGGACTGACTATGGTTGAACTGATAACACAGATGCTGGAAGTTATTATGACATAGCCATATAACAGTGATCCAGTAAAATCTTGAAATAACACTTTTAAAATTCCAAATTTATTTATGAAGACGACGTAGATCAGAAAATATCAGTCAGGGAAAGAAAGTGCAACACATAAAGACAATGCAAGTCTGGACTTTTCTATAAGCTACAGTCCCTCCTTAATATACTTTCATTGTGCATTTTGACATAATAAATTCTGTCCCATTGCACAGACCGAGGACATGATCTTCTAAAGACTCTAAATCTCCTTCTGTAATTTAAGCAGATTTGCATTTTGTTTTCATGGGGTTTTTTTCTGGCTTATGATCCTCTGTGTTAGGGTCTTTGTTTTGCTATAGAGTTTTGAGGAGTGTTTTGTAGGTTAGTTTGAGTTAGGACAAGAAAAACAATAGCTATACTGTGGATACTTCAACATGTATTTGTCTGTATATAGGGTTGCCTGAAAACACTGTGGACTGGAGTCAGTGATTCACATTTTTCCCCCCTTGTAACCCTGCAGAAACAATCAGTATTGCAACATTACTGAGTATGGCAGTGATAAAGACATGATAAAATAGGACTCCAGGCAGCATATCTATCCCAAAGGAGAAAAGGCCTGATAACAAAAAAAGACATAATGCATATACTTTTTTAGGAATAACTATTTCCTATCTCCTCATATACTTGACATCATGTTCAATTCATTTTTGTTCTACCACAGTGCAAAAAAGGAATGTGTATAACCCTCAGAACATGCTCCTAGAAAGCATGTAGGGACTTATCAAGGTACCACTTTCTTTAGAAATGCCAACCCCAGATAGCTGGGAACAGCAAAAGAGGACTCAATTTCAAATTCAGATCCTTCATCTTGGCCATGGGCTGACTGAATTCATATAGCTAAAAACCTAAATTCTATTATTAATTAGAGCTGAACAGCACAGACATTAGAGATTTTTGGAGTCAACTGAAAAAAGTTTTGTTTCTTTCAAGATGTCATGCAATGAAGCAATATTCTAGAAGTTTTGGAACAGTTATGTCAGTAGTTACACTTAATTACTAATTAGAAATGCAGAGCAAACAGTTCACAAAACTCTGAAGTGCCTCCATGTGGATTGCTGGCTGAAACTCAAATTAGAGACAATCTTAATTCCTTTCAGCATCTGACGCCAATAAAATCCTGCCAAATCAACAGGAATTTGTCCATGTATTTCTATGAAATTTCTTCCAGATCTGAAAATCTGAATTTAGGACCTGTAGACAAAGCTCAAATTAACTTTTTCCTAAAGAGGAAACTGACCAACTATATAGGCAACTGACTGACATGTTGCAAATGTCCTAAAGGCATTTTTGCCATTGTCAGAGTTATGGCATGAGAATATAAAGAAATGTGTCAGAGTAACTCCACTGCAAACTGTTATTTTTACCACAAACATTGTGAGTATTTTGTCTTTCTTCTGTCATTGTGCCCTATAGTGCCAAACTTGGAAAAAGAATGTGTACTCTCTCTTCGTATGAGAAGTTTGATAAAATTCCAACAATTCATACACAGAATGGACTGTGTTGATACAGATCATATTCTGTATTGGAGCCAGTCAGAAATTAAACAGTGGACATTTTTGTCTTCAAAAAACCAGAAGACTAAAATTTTGAAGTGAAGCACAAATGAAGAAATGACAGTTGGTGAAAAACGTGGATTAGATTTTACATTTGCAGAATATAAGGAAACAAAAAGCATTCAACATATAAATCACATGATGAGATAATTAAATAGTGACAGAGGAAGTGAAACCTTCAAAAATGTTGTCCCTTGAACCTTGACTTTACAAAGCTATTCTGAAATAGCTTTTTCAGAATGTACAATGGTTCAAAATTATTTTAAGATCAAATAAATCATGAAAAAGGAAAAAGACAAATAGAAAAATCTATAACTGATTTTTATTGCACAAAGAAATGAAAAATATGGCAAAACAAAAAAGGCAAAATGCCAACCAGTCTCCTCTCAGAGAACAACAACAAAAAAAACCCACCCCAAAAAATTAAAAAAAACCCCACAAACAAACAAACAAACAAAGAACAAAACAAACAAACAAACAAACCCACAACAACAAAAAAAAAAACAAACCACAAAAACCTCAGTCCTTTCTTTCAACCTTCCTCTTCCTCTGGAATCATTGTTATGTTCACAGGATCTGACCAGCTAAAATCATGGATGTTCTACTGTAATTTATTGAACAATCCTTACAGGATCCCATTTGTTTTCTTTAACATACACTCAAGGGAAATTTTCCATCTGTGTCCAATTAAATTGGATAGTCAACAACTAAACCACAGATTCAACAAAGTTTACAGAGGTCAGAGACTGTAAGCCATCTTCAGTGGAAAGGCTTTCTATACTATTTATTATCCAAAACAGACACAGTGGTAGCATCTGAATCCAGACAGTGCATTGTAAATGGATGCAGGAGAGGCTGAGTGACTGCTTTGAAACCATCATGAAATATGAGTGTTAGCACTTCTTTGACAAGACAACGCAGTTCACTTTGATTTCTAGAAAAGTGGTGATTGTTTTAATTTCTGGCATTCATGTTTTAGCAGCTTTTATATATTAATTTTTAATAATAATTTAAAAATTGCCTCTGGTAGCTGGGATCAACCATCTTGAACTTAGTCTAGCTCTGAATTAATGGGAAATAAGGATGCTCTGCATCTGCCTACTATGGCAACAACTAAATGAAGAATAGTTTAACTCACTGTTTTTAAAGTACAATCTCTACAAGGCAACTCTTGTTCAACCACTGCAATTTAATTTAATATACGTTGCCTTTAACACAATACGTTAACGTCTCAATGACCATTGTCAGAACACACAATCTTGCAGCCATTCTAGATTTAAAATAATACATTTCTGAAGTATTATTTATGCGTGCCAGTAATTTATACTCATGCTTCATCTTTGCCAGACAGGAATCTGCATACAGACGATAGAGGAGTTAATAAAAGGCCGTTACAAGATTTCACAGACTGACCTTACTGCAAGGAGCAATCCAGTAAGCCATTGAAAGGAATGGCAGTCCTACTGCAACAGCAAGAACAACCAGAAACTTGACTGCCATGGTCTGCTGCCGTAAACCTGACAAATTCTCATACCAGATTGAAAGAAGCTGTTGCTGGCAGTTTGGATGTGCTACGAACTGTAACAAAGAAAAGGAGCACAGAAATAATATTGCTATCAGAATATCTTTTATTAAAATAACAGCTATATGAAGCACATTAAGAAAGTAGGAATAGCAACAACTCAGCTTAAATTGAAAGGAACATTAATAAGGGTATAAGAAAAGTTTTTGATGAGCATAATCTCCCACCACGCAAGAATGTTGCCATCAGCAGCAATAAATCCTTTAATTTAAAAACCTATTATTTTATTAACACTTTGTTCCATCATCCATTGCCTTTCTTGTTTGTTTGTTTGGGTTTTGCTTTTATTAAAATAAGGTATTGGTTATTTTCATAGTGTTGATCTGATTCATTTCATTATGTAGGAAAAGTTTTATCAAAGATCTTCCTGCTCGCTCAGGAGATAGCTTCACCCCAGAAAAACCTGCTTTCAAAGCATATTCTTGAGCTATATCTTCTTGATCTTTGCTTGTACAAACTGCATCACGCAAAACATTTCTCCCTGATTCACACACATGTCACCTAGAACTTTATAGCCTATATTAAACAAGAGAAGTTTTCTGGGTAATTCAAGGGTCTTGGTGTAGCTACTAATTCAGCTGTTTTCACTGAGCACATTTCAGATGCAACCAGAGTATTAAACTGACAGACCAGTGTATTAAACTGACAGTAGAAATGAAAGTAAGCCAAAGGGAAGACAGCTCCTGTACTGGACACTGACTGGAGCCTGCTCTTTTTCATAAGTGAGAACAACAGTACTATTACTCCTAGATTGTGTCTGTGAGCCTCTGTACAGACAAATACACAAAGACACACAATTTCACTAAGTTTTCTCAACTTCCTAAGGCACAGCAACCTGACAGAAATGCATATCCATAACTGCAATCATGCAGGTGCACAGCACTGTTGTATTATCCTTTGGTTTTTATTAAAACTTAAACTTTTCCAGGCTGCAGAAGTAGTGCACATGTATTCCTTTTTTATTATTTTTTTTAAAATAGATTCAAAATGAAGACAAGTAAATATCTACAAATTTTGCATATAGCTACATATATTTTTTTAGAGCCATTTGCTCTCATACTCACTGTGACCAGTATCCAACCTGAATATCTGCTTCTTGTTTATATTGCAAGCTATCTGGGGCAAGGATTCTATTTTTTTTTTTTTGTACAAAACACTGCATAGAAGGGCCCAAATGCTCACTTAAGTGTCATAGGCTACAAACCCATAAACATTTAATAATAGCACAATTTAATACCACTACCAGGACATGTCTGGTTTATCAATAGAATTGCTTACTTTTTTAACTTCATACTTAATGGCGAGTTTTAAGCGGCTAAGGCTGGGGCGACCATGTTCTCCATTATTATGGCTCATCTCTACATCACCATTCAAAATAGCTTCCACTTCTTCTGTATTTCTGCACAAATCAAGGAGTCCAACTACAAAATCCTTGCATTGCATAGACAATTTCTTGTAATCATTCTAGAAAAGAAAAGAAGAAAGAAGATAACTTGCTGTTTAGCCCTAATGTGAGAGAAATAGTTCTACATCCCAGCTACACATCTGTGAGCATCAGTAGTTTGTTTGCATCTCATTATGTTGTTGGGTTGTTTTTTTTTGTTTTCTGGTAGATTGACAACACTTTGTTATCAGGCAACTGCTTCCCCTGAATGTTCAAAGAGTAATATTTGTCTCACCTTGATTACCTTGGACATCTACATTATCAATTTTTACACCTGAGTTACTTCTCTAGATTGTTTTAGAGCCATTTGAAAGTAAAATTTACTTTTGGAAATATTGTGTTACATATTTTAATGACTAAGTTGAGATGAATAGCACAGGGGAAATTTTTCTATTCACTGTCACAGAAGTCTAGATAACTAGCTCAGATGTAGAAAGCTCCACTCTAGAGATTTAATTTGGACAAGATGACTATCCTACAGAGAACACATCTGAACAACTTCCCAACCTTCTTGAGAATTAGATAAATGGACTAAATTTTCTCAGGCCTTGAATTATTCTTGTATATCTTATCTTTGTCATTTTCCAACATCTCTTTTATCTTGCAAACACAAGATATGATTGCTGTTTTCCAGCAACAGTGTCAACAGCGCTACAGATAACATGGTGATACCCACATCTCTAACTTCAGCTCAGTAGCCCCTAGCTCAAATATCTCATGACAGACTTCACTGTGAGCCAGAATGTTGCCCTATGACTGCAGGTTTAATTGCCTATTGCTTTAACTACCACATATTCTTCTCAGTCACTGTTTTCCAAAAGGCGTAAGTCAAAACAGAAAAGACACATTTCAATCCATGGTTTGATCACCCCTCCTTATTTGTAGGTTATGGAAGATGAATATAGCTAGAGATTGTAGGAAGCTACATGGCTATAGATATAGACGTATATGTAAAGCTAAAAAATGTGTACAGATACATTGCACCTGGCCTATACCTAACAAGAGATTCTCATACATGTGTCAACAACTTCTGATACTTCTGTGATCTCTGCTAATTTTGTCTTAAAAAGATGAGAAGATGAAACTGTAGAAATTTTCTGAAACAAAAGAATGAAAAAAACCTACAACCACCCCACACCATACAGAACTGCTCCTGTATTCTCTATGTCATGTTCACAGTAACTTTCTATCAAAGCTTTTATTACAGTGACAAATTTTTCCCCTCTTCTGGTCTGTTCTTCATAGCATCCCCCCTCCTTGCACCCTTGGTCTGTTTAGTCCCTTCTTTTTAATTACTTTCTTCATACTAACTGGAATCTAATGCACACTCTGGAAGAGAAACCATTATTTTAAGTATACAGAATACACTAATTTATTTGCCAAGGGTGTACTTCATGCATGTTTGTGCTTTATTACCCACTACACCACAATACCAGTTTATTACTTGGATATATTAAAGGATTGCATCCAAGTTCCACATGTCATTTTACTTAGATGGATACAAACATTCTTAGACAAAGTTATAGACACTATTGTATGTCTGCATAAAACTGCTAGTGATTTATTTTTTTAATTAATGTAAACTCAGATCTGTCATAAAAGAGAAAGGAACTTTAATGTCTTTTCTCTACAAAGACAAAAGATGCCAAATACTAAAGCTAACCATTTCATGACATGCTGTATATTTTATTATTTTCCCTTTCTTCAGAAGAGTAACAAGAGAGATTAACCAAAATCTTGAGTTCCTGGTGTTATAAAAAGGCATTTTTTGAGATTAATACATCACTTTCTGTTTGGCTTTCATTTTTGTATCAGCAGCTAAGATTAAGATTCAGTTTTTCAATCATTTTAACACATAAATGTCATCTTAAAAATTACAGGAAAAGTAGTCATTTGGGATTCACAGCAAAAATAAAAACATACAGTCAACCAATGCACTCTTGTAAGATTAGGTACCACGGACTGTTTCAAACTGATATGTGACCCTTGAACATCAAATGAAAAGAAGGTATATTTTTCAATAAATCTAGGAACAAAGTAATTTGCTCTCCATAAATGATTATTACAAAGTATTACAATATAATTTTAATACATCAATACATCTGTATTTTCTGGTAGGAGATACATAATACAATCATAAAATCATCTAAGTTGGAAAAGACCTTTAAGATCATTGAGTCCAACCATTAATCCTACTCTGCCAAGTCCACCACTAAGCCATATCCCCAGTGACCACATCTATATGACTTTTAAACACATGCAGGAATGGTGACCCAACCACTTCCCTGGGCAGCCTGTTCCAGTGCCTGACAACACTTCCAGTGAAAAGTATTTTCCTCTTATCCAGTTTAAACCTCCCCTGGTGCAGCTTGAGGCCATTCCTTCTTGTTCTGTCTCTAGTTGTGAGAAGAGACCAGCACCTACCTCTCTAGAACCTCCTTTCAGGTAATTGTAGAGAGCAATAAGGTCTCCCCTCAGCCTCCTTTTCTTCAGAATAAATAGCCCCAGGTCCCTCAGCTGCCCTTGTAAGACTTGTTTTCCAGGCCCTTCACCAGCTTACCTGCTCTTCTCTGGACTCACTCCAGCACCTCCATGTCTTTCTTGTAGTGATGTGCCCAAAACTGAACACAGTACTCAAGGTGCAGCCTCAACAATGCCAAATACAGAGGGACCATCACCTCCCGAGTCCTGCTGGCCACAGTATTTCTAATACAAGCCAGGATGCCATTGGCCTTCTTGGCCACCTGGGCACACTGCTGGCTCATACTCGGCCACTTGTCAATCAGTACCTCCAGGTCCTTTTCTGCCAGGCAGCTTTCCAGCCGCACTTCCCCAAGCCTGTAGCATTGCAGGGGGTTGTTGTGGCTTGTTGAACCCCATATGACTGGCCTCAGCTCATCGATCTGGACTGTCCAGATCCCTTTGCAGACCCTCCCTTACCCTCAAGCATATCAACCCTCCCACCCAACTTGGTGTCATCTGCAAATTTACTGAGGGTGCATTCTATCTCCTCCTCAAGATCATTGATAAAGATGTTAAACAGAAGTGGTCCCAAGGCTGAGCCCTGAGGAACACCACTTGTTACCAGCTGCCAGCTGCAGCTCCATTCACTAATTCCATTCATTAACTCCATTCACCACCACTCTTTGGTCCTGGCTGTCCAGCCAGTGTTTTACCTAAATCAGGGTGTACACCCATCCAAGCCATGAGCAGCCAGTTCTCCAGGAGAATGCTGTCAGAAACTGTGTACAAGGCTATACAGAAGTCAAGGTAGACAACATCCACAGTCCTTCCCTTGTCCACCAGGCAGGTCATCTTGTCATAGAAGATCAGGTTCATCAAGCAGCACCTGCCTTTCATAAACCCCTGCTGACTGGTCCTAATCACCTCCTTGTCCTGTATATGGTGAGTAATGGCACTCAAGATAATCTGGTCCATGACATTCCCTGGCACTGAGATCAGACTGACAGGTCTGTAGCTCCCCAGATCCTCCTTTGGGCCTTTCACACACTCTTCATCTGTATTTTCCAGCTTGGGTGACTGAGCCATGACATGGATTTTCAAATCAGTATCTGAGGAGACCATTATTCCACAGAGGAATCCAATGCCTTTGGGTAGTCTCAAAACAGAAGTCATATATGTTAATTTATTCTAATAAAGAATGTGATCTTTTCTGAGTGTAGTCCTATTTACCAAAATGAACACTGAATGGGCATTTCTTAAAACAGTCAGATATCTTCATTCACATTTCACTGAATTACCCCTTCTGGATAAAGGTTTGTACATGGTACTATGGTATATACTAGCACCCAGTAAATTCACCCACAAACTTCACCAGTTTACCTTCTCATTTGCAAATGCAATATACTAGTTTTCCATCCTGTGAAATACTGCCACAGCTGTGTTCAGTGGTGATAGCTGAGCTGAAATGTCCTCAGTGGTCAGGTTACAGAAAATGAACTTCAGGGAACTGAGTGGTGCCCAGCATCACCACCTCCACCCCAGCCATGGCACAGGATGGTTGTAACAGAGCAAAGTCTGCTGAAGGCAATGCACGTCCCTGCTCAAGCTCAGTTTGCTGTCTTGAGACGTATTCCCTTATGAAGAATTTATCCTTTCAGGGAAGGTTATGGAGGACAGATGGGATGATAATGTCTTGAACTGCTACAGGAAGATTTGTCAGGATCTGAACACAGCATGGGCAGCTCTAGCTGGGGAACTTTGTTTCTAAGAAACTGTGTGTTGCAGAGACTACTGCATGAGCTGCCTGTTGCCGCCTGTCTCCTTGGTCCACTTAAATCTGTAGTGACAGCAAAAATGATCAATATACTCTTCTCGCCATCTCAGTGTCTCTGTCACACATGCACAGAAAGTTCCCCCTCCATCAGTCTCACACATCTCTTACCATTAATTTGAGCCAAGGGAACATGGTAACTTGTTTGGCTTAACTTATTTTTGAAAATGGCCAAGGGCACATAGATAATTCCATGAATTCTCCTTTACTGCAAATTGTAAACTTCATGAATTGAAAAAGCAGTCCTGGGAGACTGAAGAAGGAAGGTAGCAACTAAATTACAGTTGGAGGCTCTAAAAAGAAATAGCCCTTAATTCTGCCATAAAGCACATGCGTGATCTATTTTTACATGTGACAATGTTGATACAAGGCTCATCAGCCATATTTTGCCACACCAAGGACAAGGGGGCAGCACTGGCTGCTCTCATCCTGTAACAGGAAGGTGATGATTTTGGGTGAGCACTGTGGGGGACGAGGAACCAGGGGAACCAGATCCTGGTGGCAGAGGAATGACAGGAGGGGTGGGGGTGACAGTGGCTGCTGCTGAGAGGGGTCACCTGCCCTTTGCGATAGGAGCAGCCACAGACTGTCATAGTGTCCTGGGTAGAAGAGCAAGCAGACCACACTTTCTTTGGAAAGCTCAGCTGACCATGGTTTGCCTTACCTTTGACCACATAAGGAGGACAGCATGGCCAGGACAGCAGGAGAGAATCATCATAGTCACTTCTCCCGGAAGAAAGGGATCTCCGCACAGACTCCTGCGACCAGTCACACATCCCTGTGCTCCCCCAGATTATGCCCAGGATTAAATGCTCTCAGGATGCAGAGTGACACTGAACCCCACAGAAGAGATGGAGCAGTGCTCCAGATCACATTCTGGCCCTACTTAGTGAACTGTAGAGGCCAAGACCAGAAATATGGGTACTGCTATACAAGGATTTAGGATTTCAAACAGCCTTGTAAATATAAGTGGGACCTAAATGTTGGATTTAGGCATCTTAGTAGGCAGATGAACACATTATTCCCCTTACAAAGGTGGCCCTTTCTCCTTCCATACTTCAGTATTCTTCTCTAAAAAGTGATGATACTTTTTCTTTAAGGGAGCTGACAATACCTGTAATAAAGACTGGGATCTGATTTCTGTAACGGGGGTTGCAGAAATGAAAACAAACAGAAAAGCAGACTTTGAGATGATAAAATTGAATTTTGCTTCTCAATAGAAAAGCAAACTTATATGACCTTATTAGGGGTATTAATTTAGAGCAAACAGTAACATAACTATGTTTAACAATACTTTTTCCACTCCATCCCATTAAACAATAAAAAAATCTGTTGCCATTAAAGCTGCAGTGGACTTTGTACTAAATACAAATCTTATTCATTTTGAACAGCATTGGGCCACAGCTGTCCCTCTCAAAACTCCAGGCCACATCTCTGCAGGACATTTGTCAGATATCATCTACATCCTTATAGACACAGTAGAAATATTAGCTCTAGGGTGGGCAAACAATTTAGATGACAGAAAATATGAACACAGTCCCCTAAAGTAAAATATTCTATATAATATAAAACCTGGTAAAGGTTTGTCATAAAAGCTAAATTAAATTGTGTTCAAAAATAATTAACATCTCAGAATTACTTAGGAAGCCTGATTTAGCTGTTTGCTTGGAACAGATATATTCCTAGACTGTGTTTGACACATCTGTCCAGTTAAGTCTTCCTTCATAAGTCATCTTCTACTTTTTTTGTTCCTAATAAAGAATGATCCTCCAAAATGTTTGTAAAAACAACATCTGCAACCAAATGTAACAGGCATGTAATGCTAGATGACACCACTACAGAAGTTTGCAGAAATCAGTTTATTCCAGAGAATAGTGATTTCTGCTGATCATGGCATTTCATATTTTGCATGAATCACAGTTACATGGTCAGTGTTATCTCTAACATTAACCAAAGACAGGAGAGAGAAGTAATTTATATGAAACAATGAGCATTACAGTTGAGCATTAATTCTTTCTATTGCCTCTAAGGAAGATATGTGAATTACCTCTGCCATTGGCTGCTGTAGGCACACACTAGGAAGCTCCTCTGCAACAATACCGCATCAGCACTATAAAATAGGTGACTTTTAAAACAGTGTTATTACCAGAAAGTTCAATTTTCATTTAGGTAAGGTTTGAATTACTTTAAAAGGCTCAAGCAAACCCTAGGTGGAGCTAAAGTTTTGCTATGTCCAGCTAATCTATGCACTAAAAATACACTTGTTTTGACTACACTAAAACATGTAAGATATTTTTATGAAAACTGCATTTTTATGCAGCAACCACACAACCCTGACAATTATAGCAGACAACTGGAATAAAGTAAGGGTACTAAATTTTAGATAAATTGCTGCAAGCAAATATATGAGCTTTCAGGAGCACAAACAAGCCCAGTAAAGATGACAGTGTCCATTTCCTGCAACTTGTACGCAAAACCTTTGTACTGCCTGCACTGATCCTAAGCCAGGTATTTCTCAGTCAAGCCCCCAGCCTGTCTAGATATTGTAAATGTTACCACTTATCAGTAGTGTAAATGTTAACTCTCATCAATGCTTGTATAAATGTGCATAAACTCCGTGGATTTTAATATTTACCCAGAATCACCACATGATTTTAGTACCTATAAAACCATTCCCAAAAGACCTTATGTTGCCAGTTGCCTACTCCTGGTGAAACCTTAAATTCAGGGAGAGTTAAATTTCTGTGTTGCATTGTGCTTCTGCTCCTCATTGTTCCTATTCACCTTCACCCTATTCTGAAGAGTATGTACATCCCAGCAAAGCCTGTCTGATTAACACTCAGCAACATGAGTTGCTCTGTGTCTTGCCTAGTCTCCTGCTTCTGAGGGACAGTACCTCAAAATCTCTGTTTCAATGCTTTATACAACACTACACTAAAAGTGGAGCTCTAGTTTTAAAGAAGGCAACTGAGACAAAAAGAAAAAAAGAACTAAAAAAACCAGAAGACACTCAGGGATGAGCCAGGTCATGCTGAGGAAGGACCTCCTGCAGAAGCTTGCTCTCTGAACCAGCCCACCTTTTCTTACCTGTTTGCTTTATTCCCTGCCCTAGTGGCAGCAGGGACAAATACTTCACTCCCAGTTCATCATACCATTTGCGTACTGCAGCATACATTTGAAGGACTCCTCCTGATGAATGTTCCAGATGATGATTTTATTTATCTTTATAATAATCTTAGCTTGTGTTGCTCCAGTTGAGGTAGAAGGATCTATACAGTCCCAACAAATCAGACACACTATTTATCTCAACACGGCTATGAATTTGACAGGCTGCATTTATGGTGTATAAAAAATGTTTTTCTTTTCTGTTCTAAATTTACTCCCCTTTAAGTTAATCAAGTCCTTTTGTTCACATCTTCAGCAGCTGCTAAAGAGAAAGAAGCAGAGTATGTGGTTTAAATACTCTTCTCTGAAAGCAATGGATGAAATCTCTGTCCACTGAGGCCCTAAGGATTTCTGCTAGGGACTTCACAGGGCAGACGTTCATCCTATGCATTAAGCTGAAATGCTCTTCCCAGCACTTCTTCTTATTGATATAAAATAAAAATTCTCCTCTGCTCCTATTCCAGCTGTTTGGCTGCTGTTTTTAAGATCCCTTTGCACATTTCTCCTCCTCCTTTTCCCTCTCCATGAAATATTTCAGCTTCTTACAACAGATTAGTGCCACAAATATAAACCTCTGAGTATGAGTCAGGGGTAATTGATTCAGAATTGCAGCATCTCAGCTCAGGCTGGCTGAGCAGAGAGGGGTTCGTGGCCTTGCAAACTGGGCCACTGTTCAGAAGATTAACATTAAGCACTGACCATGGCATTTTCAAACTCTTCCTAACACAATGTTGGAAATTATCCTATTACTGCTTCAGAGGGCATTTGATCTCCAGCTAATGAAGTCTTCATATCTTGTTCTGCCAGAGTAGTATTATATACTAGCATCTGCTTTCAACAGGATCCCATAAGGAAAACGCAGTCCAAGGGTAATTATGTTAGGTATGACTTAGGTTAGCTAACTTAAGTCATAATTAACACTGCCAATGTTTGCACAGGCATGCCTTTGCATTTACTGAAAACCAAAAGCTTTTATTCTTATTACTATCTTAAGACAAATAAACTGGGGTAAATACTTCTATAGGTTGTCCATCACTATGTACACAACAAAAAATGTCCCCAAAGAACATTCATGCCTCAAGGATCTAAGAGGCCTTGAATCCCTAGGTCTCAACTATTAACTTTCTTTTTTCAAAATCATGCTGTGAAATGTTAAAAATTCTACATAACACTGAAAAAGTTTTTAGCTTGACAGAGTTCACATAAAACTAAGTACAAATAAATGACAAAAAGGAAGAGATGTGTAGAAATACCAGAGAAAAGCAGCACATTAAAAAGAAAAAGAAAGATGTTGGAGTCCTTTTTGTGAATAAATACAAAATACTGTGAGGAGTGAGAAAGTTTTCAGTCCAACTCAAGGAAAATCATGAGAATGCATGGGGGTGTAACAGAATCCTGCAATTTGTCTTGCATAAGTGATGGAACTGTACCACTTTAGTCTCCTCTTTTCCCTGTCCCAAGCCAGCTTCACATGTGGGTTTCAAGGGCTTCCTTTACTATCCTGCTTGATAGAGAGTGGAAAATGAGTTCAGTGGCACATTCTATATAAGCAGCATGAATTACAGTCATCACAGAGCAGTAAGACATTCCTAAAGATTTAATTCTTCCATTCATTAAACAATTACATATTTTCACACATTACCCTTAGGATTTATGAAGATTATGCTGATCTCTTACTGCTCAAGGAATGGGAGAAAGACCTTTGGTTGAACTTTGCCATTCTGTGTTTGTCAGAATCAGTATCCCTTTACTCACCTTAAACTCTTTTTCGATGTTGGCAAGCACGGCCAGCTCATTGCTGAGCTCTAAGGCAGTCATTACAGGGTCTTCACTGGACAAAGACAGATAAGCAGGGCTGGCCAGACCTTTGTAGGCATTGATTCTGGATCTAGAATGGCTGAAAGAGTCATGCTTTTGTTTCTGATTGCATTCACTGCACTTGCAGAAATAGTCATGTGGCCTATCAATTCGAGCTCCTTTTCTCAGCAGAGTGTGGACGATCTCATACTCATGGCAGTGAGCAGCCAGAATGATTGGCGTAACGTCATGGGAAAACCGTGTGCCGTCTTCATCGTATGCATAGAAGTCATCGTGCTGGAGCTCCGACTGGCTAGGACTCAATGCAAGCCTCTTGCCTTCAGCAAATGCTGGATGGTTTAGAATGGCTTCCACTATCCGAACGTAACCTTTGCTAATAGCCAAAAGCAAGGCATCCCCAACCCGAGACAAGTTCTCTTTCTTCAGCAGAAGTTCTGTGATCTCCAGGTGCTCATTGGCAACTGCCAGCTGCAAGGCGTTCTGTCCCATATAATCCACGCAGTTGACATTGAGCGAGGGACATTCTTCCAGCATTTTGCGAACCACTGGAATATTTCCATATTCTGCTGCATCCAAAAATCGCTCCTCCTCAAGAGAAAGACTTGTTGAGTGGTCATTAAACATATAAGCTGGCCCTCGACTGGCCTGCCTCCTCCCCTTCTCCCGGAGAATGGTCTGTCGTCGCAGCGCTAGTCTATTCTCGTTGCCTCGGCTGTGTGGAAATAGGGAAATTATTAGGTCTGTTTTATGCACGGGCATATCCATTTTAAATGTTAATTAATAAAAATGTTGTGATCATTTATCTGCTGCATATGGAAGACCAGAAACCTTGACTTTGATGCACTTTATAACTACTGTTGCTACATAGCCCTGCAATCAGCAGCCAGCTACATTTCATTTCAACAAGGAAAAGCCCTGGTCAGTTCTCATTTAAGACTACACTTTTATGCCTATTTTGTTTTCCACAACTTTTGCATAATTTGTAGTGAAGTTTGGTTGTGTTTCATATTACAGAAGTAGAATAACAGTTTTAAAGGTAAGGTTTTTTCTCAGGTTTACATAGAAACACCCTCTTTGTTTTTCCAGCACTGTTCTATCCAAACCTCTTATCAGTTGGTATCTCACCCATCCCTCTAATATGTACTGTCACTGTGAAAAAAAGTGCTGCTTCTTTTAATCTAGAAAAGAAGGCGGCATTATAACATTTTTATGTGCTAGGATTTCACTTTCTGGTTACAAGAATATTTCCAACAGAAAATATCCAGCTAAGTCTGAGAATTGCTTCAAGAGGGAAACTACATTTTCTTTGGATGAGTGTACTACTTTCTGATACCTTTGCTAAGTCAAGCAGATATATTGAAGGACTTCACTGAAACTGCTGGGTATCAAAAAATCCCAACAAAAAGACCCATAAATATATTTCATTTAAATATAATATTTTATTTATTTTAAATATATTTT
>JANIJG010012492.1:0-22877 GCA_024611175.1 Megaceryle torquata
TTATAATGAGCCCACTTGTATTTAAAAAAAATTATAATAATTTTTTGCCAGTCAAAAAAAATAACCTCCAAAAACAAGTTTACACCTTCTTTTTCTTTCCCCCCCCCCCCCCCAACAATATTTTGAGCTGATACTGCTGAATCACATAATGATCTTGTAATCACATTCCAATCCACCCAAACCCCCGAGCAAGTGTGTGTGTAGTGCTCTGGGGTAAGTGAGACAGGGAGACTCTGTGACTGCTTATCTGCTGAGCCCTGAGGGGATGAAATGCTAAATTACAGCCAAGGTGCTCAGCACCTTGAGGGACCGTGTCCTTCATCCCAGGGCTATCTACAGCACAGAATCGCAAGCACAGTCTGCAGCTGCAGCAGTTTTGTTGTTCAGTTGGGGTTTTTTCAAGACCACCTTTTGGTATTCTCAAAATGTCTAATTTTGAAGCTTTTTCGATACTTTCAGGCTCTCTTCTGCGTTTTTGTAGGAAGATGATTAGTTGTAACAACTGGAAAGGGCATGGAGATTTATTCAGGCGTAGATTCAAGAAGTGCAAATGTCAAAAAAGAAGTTGAAGAAAGTAAATGTAAGAGCAACCCCAAAGAGAGCAGCCATGGTAACAAGTTTACAGTACTATGAATTCTGAAGACACCATCCTGTGTGGTGATGCCTCCCTGGAATTTGATATGGATCCATAGGCTGCTTTCTCTCGAGCTGTGCTGCAGATAAAACCTGTAATGCAGAATGTATTGAGGGCAATGTCTTGGCCCAATGTGTGTGATGGCTGAGATGGAATCTAATTTAAATTCTTAAAGCTATATATTTGGGGAGATTTACAGAAAAGCGAATGGACAGAATCAAAAAGCCACAGGTCAATTATATTTGAGAGCTTCTTTTCGTTTCAGCTTGCTATCTACAGAAGCATGAGATGGTTCAGCCTTGCAAAGTACTTCTGAAAAGAACATTACTTTCTGAGATATGTGAGAGTGACTGTGAGAGCAAGCTCTTTGCTGTTAAGCCTTCACCACAACTCTCTTATAATTGATCCTCACAAGGCACAGGTCATGTTGTCTTCAAAGAAATGTGTATGGTACATGGCAAAAAAAAAAAAAAATCATGCTGTTTTCTCTGTAATTTTTTTATTTAAATAGTTTAGTGGGTTTTGTTTTGTTGGGTTTTGATTGTGGTTTTTTTTCTTTAAAACATATTTCATTAGTTTACCAACAGATTGACTGGTTAATTGTTGGCAAACTCTGTGTGCTGTGTGGGTGGGTGTGTTTCTAAAAAGAAAGGTCTTGTTTTAAACATTATATTCCAAAGCAATTTTCACAGGAGGAAGGCAAATACACCATACAGAGACTAACTCATTGCCCCAGCGAACAGCCTCAGCCAAATAAGCTATTGTGGATATAGGGTATGTATAAACATGTTTCTTAAGGACAAAGTTCCTTATGGGCAATGCTGAGCAGTGTTTCGTTGTGCATTTAAGAGGTGAGAAAAACAGCCTTGGTGATCACAGCTCATGAATCCTGGTTTAGTGGTCTGCTTTTCAGTGTCAGCTAGCAGCGACCCTCTCTACCTCCTTCCTCTGACCCACACCAAAAGCTCCACTTCTGACAAGAGTATTTAAATATACTTAAATAATAAAATTTATTAAATTAAAAATGCTTAGTGCTGCAGCAACAGAGTAGAAAAGCAGTCTGACTTTTAAGAATGGAAGATACAGGCGTAGGGTTCAAATAAGTGCTTTGGAGCAGCTGGGAACATCTGCAACCTGTGAAAGCCATAGTCACAAAAAGAAACTCCTGACAAGAAAATGTTTGCTGGTGCTATTAGTCATGCTTCATTATGTTTCATTAAATAGATGCATAGTGAGAATCAGAGGATAAACTCTTAGTGCTTATTTCAAGGCAGTATTTTATATTATATAAATATAGGCACAGCTGAGGCATCTGGAGCATGAAAATATATGAGATTTTGAACTTACAGGCTGCTTTAGTCTACAGGAAAGCCTCATGTTAAAGATATTTCCATATTTCACTGCTAGTATTAAGCTGTTCTGACAATCAATCCCACAGGACAACATGGGAATTCTTGGTATGGAATTTCAATATTTCAAAGTTAGCTGGGGCAGGGAAAAGATTATTTCCGAGCCCACAATTCTTTTGTTATTCTTGTAATGGCCCTTTCCAGGGTATTTCTAGCTCTGAAATCCCTTCTGTTGTTTAAGAGGTGCTAGGATGCAATTCCTTAAAAGGTTTGGATTGTGCATATGGTTGTGAGGGTCATTGAAAATCAGTTTCTTAAAGTCTTGTGTTGGATTTAACACTGCAGCTCCAGATTTATGCTCTATTGAACCATATCCGTGCAAATTAAAGGCACAGAATAGTAATTGGTTTATTTTTGCTTCTGCTTGCACAGCAAATGGATACTTCATTGATAAGAAGTGAATGGAAAACGTCCCCTGCGTAGCACCATTTTTGTGTTCCTCAGATTTCCAAGAACCTTTTCTCTGAGTTAAGACTTCAGACTTTTTGGCTGGGAGACCATCAGGGAGAGTTCTGACAAAATTCTTTTGAAGTTTAGTTGAAAATAGCATTTCAGGCTGAAAACCAGAAAATAATTTCACATCCACTCATAGATGCAATTTGGGATTATTTTTTTTCATGAACAAAATGTCCTTGATGTCTTTTTATAGCTGCTGACAAAGTGCAAGTTAAGCTCAAGTGACAAGAAGTGTCTTTTATTCTTTTTGACACCATTCTTGTTGCAGTAATGCTCGAGTCAGGGAGGAGCAGATCACATGAGCCCCTCTGCAGTCCCAGGATAGGAAGAAACTCAAAACCTCATCTTTCATCTTGTGTTCAGGATGGCAGTAAAGCATCAAATTACCAGCCTCTAATTTCCATTATGAGCTTATACCTTAAAAAGAACTTGATTTTCATGAAAGATTTCATTAGGTGTTACATCCTCCTACGTGTTGTGCTGATGATCTGGGGATTGTAAATGAACTTGTCTTCGTGTCATCACATTGCATTAGATACATCATTGAATCCATTGGGGGGGGGGGGTAGTTACACTACACTGGGAAGGATATTTGTGTCCAGCAAACTAAGAAAGAAAAAACAGAGGTAGGAAGGAAAGGAGGCAGCATGGAAGTAAACAGAAGCAAAATCCCATGTATGCCTGAAAGAGAGCTCCAAACAATGTCTGCTCATGTTTTTGTTCCTCTGGGTTAGCAAAGGACTTATGATCTGTCTCCTGGCAGGTGGGTGTGTTTTTCTGGAAGAAATTGTTACACGGGGTTAGTAACTGTACCTGGATTTCTCTGCAAATAATGTCATGAGTCCTACTGGAGTTTCAAACTGGTCATGCCATTGAATCTAGCTGGAGACACCACTGCTTAAAATCCCCTGCTCCTAAAGGAGCAGAAAAAGCATTAGGAAACTCATGGCATCAACTTTTCTGTTGTAAGATTAAAAGCAAAGAGCAAGAGTCGAGGCCAGAGGGACACTTAGAATGGCTAATGTAATTTATAACTTGTTCGCTCTGCTTTGCTGTCTTGCTAATTTGTTTTAGGATGTTTCCTGATCCTGTCATCTAGATTTAGCATGCAATTCACCTTTCAGACAAAAAGGAATTTTCCACTGCTGCTGGAGCAGTGGGAGAGCAGATGGCTGAGTGCTGGGAAAGGTGGCAGCTCCTCGGTGCAGAGGGGATGGGGCACTGTGTGACACTGTCCCCAGAGCAAGGGTCCCTTCTGGGAGGGAAGGCATACTGAATTTCTGGCTCCACTAATTCTTAACAAATAGTTTGAATTGCCTTGGAAATGCATCAGTAATGCCATTAAGATAAGTATAGCTGCTCAGTGCTAATCTTGTAAAATCTCTGATCAGGGGGGAGAGGGAGGGAGGAAAAAAAGAAAAATCAGTGAGACTGAGATGAAATTTCAGTTGGAGCTCAGTACACAATCTCAGAAATGAAGTGCACTTCTGAAAGTACCTCCTGGTCTTCTGTGGATGGAAAGCTCTTCATTAAGTTATCTTCCAAATAATGCATAAAATGAGCTACACGAGGATACCATAATTTTACTCTAATTTAACACTTGCATTCCCTTGACTATCCCATGTCCCACAGTACAGTGTGGCAATGGCAGTGGAAGTGCTTTGGAGCTGACAAATTGGGCAGGGATTTATTAGTGGATAGGTTTTAGGGCCCCCTTGGCATCAGTTTGTGTCCCTGCAATAAGTGATGGGGGTTCTTGGCTGTGCTGTGTCCTTCTGCTTTTCATCCATCCCCTCTTTACACTCCTTCCCTCCAGGGCTAAGCAGATGTGCCAGTTCAGATGCCAAATGGAAAAAAGCAGGTCAAAGAGGAAAGTAAAAATGAAAGAGATACTTGGTTTTGATAGACAAAAATAAATTGAGGGTGTTTGTTTGTTTGGGTTTTTTTTGTGTTTTTGTTGTTGTTTTCATTTAACTAAAATGCTTCTTCCTTGTTGTCCAGAATGTAATTTGGAGACAAGCTGAATAATTTATTCTGTTTTTACTTTGGTGTTATTGGAGTATTTTGACCTTTTGTTTGTTTGTTGTTGTTTGGTTTTGTGGGGTTTTTTGATAGTTGTTGGTTTTGTTTGGTTTGGTTTTGTCCCCCCCCTGCCCCCCTTGGTTTTTTGTTATTTGTGTTTGTTTTGTTTAATTGATTAAATTTCAACGTGTTTTCAATTTGATGATTGTGAAATGCAGCCTTTTCAACCCACTAAAGGCAAAATATCCCCTTCCTTTCAGAAGCAAAGCCACAATGTCTTTCAATGCTTCTTTTTGGTATCCAGCTTCCTTATTTTTAACATAAGGTATTCTCAGTTGCCCTGACAAAGCAGCACCTCTGGACCTTCCCCCGTTGAGACCAGTAATGCAGATGGAGGCCTGTATACAACATTAAAAATAATTTAAAACAGAACAATAAAAAAACCCACCCAAATACATGAGGAGGAACTTCTTCACTGTAAGGGTTACTGAGCACTGGAACAGACTCCCCAGAAAGGTTGTGGAGTCTCCTGCTCTGGAGACTTTCAGGACCCGTCTGGATGCATTTCTGTATGATCTGCCCTAGTTTTGCCCTGCTCTGGCAGGGGGGTTGGACTCAATGCTCTTTAGAGGTCCCTTCCAGCCCCCACCATTCTGTGATTCTAGACTCGTGCTACTGAACAACACAAAAACCTAGACAGATCAAACTTTGCTGTGTATAGACTACAAATGCAACAGGGTAAGGGGAGATGTGAATATTACAACAGCATGTGATGAGCTATGACCTGAATGTACATTAGGATTCAAAAGATATCACCAAATGTAGCTTGTATCAGTAGCTCTGCAAGACTCCCTCGTGCTGTCTCCAGCTAGCTGCTAGAGAGCACTTACTCTGCTCCTCTCTCCAGCTATGACTCTGAGTGAAGAATAATTGTGTCTTTTTTGTCATTGGCAAATGAACACGTACGGGAGAATTAAAGGCAACCTTTTCCTGAGATTGCTACTCGAAAGGAAAGCAGCCTCAGCTGAAGAGATTATCTGCAAAGAGAACTGGGGAGATGGTCTGAGAATCTGCATCTCCTGAGCCATTCCCTTGCTGCTCAGAATACAAACGGCAAACTGGCCTCTTGTTGCTGGGATTTGACTTAGCTCATTACAAGAGCTTATTGGACTATTTTTGGAAATACTGTGGATCTATTAAAGTGTTAAAATACACTATGCCACAGTTTCCAAAGTAGAAATGCTGTTTTCCAGAAACAGTTTTGCTTTTCTCCACCTGGCAAGAGCACGATGCTGATTTTTGGGTGACAGTACAAGAGGTGCTCTGGCTCTCTGGGAAGAGGAAGTTTTGTCAGACTGGTGCTGCCCTGTGTTAATGTAAGGTACTTTGTGCAGGCTAATTTCTGGTGGGCAAGTGCTTAAGTGAAAAATTAGGAGCTTCAGGATCTCAATCCTTATCCTGATCTGCTCTTTTAACCACCCCCTCCCCCCCCCAGCAGTCAAATGCCTTGATATCCAGCCATGATGCATATTGGGGAACAAATCTTTGCTTATGTGCATTTTCAATGTCTGTGGCTCTTGCTTTTGTTCCACAGTGGAATGGGGAAAAATCATGTGATACTGAAATTACTTATGTTCAAATATATACCACCTCCACCACCATGATCAGCAGAGTTCTCCTTAGTAGGTATGAGAGCTCTCACTTCTGCACATTGACTCTATGGATAGCTGTTTCCAGAAGCCAGTATTGAAAACCTTTTGCTGGGTATGAACTTTGACTTTCTGGGTACAAGTTTAGCACACAAGAGCCTGATAATCCCTTCTCCTTTTTCCTAATGAAATTGCAGCATTTCCTTCTGCCTGCCCTCTTTATTTATTTATTTTTAATTCAACAGCTGTGTGGTAGAGCTGCAAGGTCTGGCCTTTAGGACTCTGCTGAAGGCTCTAGTGATGTAGTTCAGGAATATTGCTTTGTACTATATAATGAACTGTACTTTTGAGGGAATGTACACGCATTTCAAACATAATAATTCAGAGAAAAATGGGGGGTTTTATGTCTCTCTTATTATGAATGAAACCATTCTCTTTGTTTTTGCAATTTTGATCTTCATACAGGAATAATAACTTCAACAACAGCAACAAAAAGATGTTGCTTTACTCCATACTAAGGGAAATATAAAGTTATGAGCATGAAATAAAAGCTGTCTTGGCCAATCTCTCAGCCAGAATAAACTCAAAAGCTGAAAGAAAATGAGTGAATTACAGTGTAAATTACAATTTCCTCACAGGCTTTATCCATGTGATTAAAACCAAAACAATCTTCTCAAGATATGTGTGTTTTCCAATAATCAGTGAAGATTCGTATTGTGGAAAGGGCAATTGGCCACTGAAGTAAGACATTAGTGTATATATTAGAAATGAGGGTATGGCTTCTTACTATAAGCTTATGCTTGTTTGTTGCATTAGTTAAGTAGTCATTTAGTTTATATTTCATTTGAAGTCTCTATTTGCAGTATTCTACCTGATGTACCTAATTCAAGAGAGCTTTGTTCTAAAAGCTGTGATTATGCAGACACGTATTAGTAAAAATCTCCTCGCCATCAGCTTTCACATAACCCCTCTGAGATTAAAACACATCCCTGCCTGAGACTTGTTTGCCTACGAAGAAAGGATTAAACTTACTTTACATAGTCAGATGTATGGTGGTCAGCTTAATTCTGTAATTGAATTTTCTCAAATGCATTTATTATGCTCATTACGCCATGAAAATTAGTGGGAGTTAACAGACAATAAGCTGAACTGATGACTAACTTACTGTTTGGAAATCTCTGCAACAGTTTGGACCTGCAATAAGAGCAAAAGAGCTGATATTTCCCTTTGTCACAATGCCCAGATGCAAAGCAGAGATGAAGTATCAGGATTTGCTGTTTGGATGCCATAAAGCAAAGATAAAAGCCAGGCATTTGTAGAAAATACTTTGGGTGATAAAGTACTAGTTTAACAACATTAGTCATGGAGCATTTACATGTATATTTATTTTTTTAAAAGGCATTCCCTAATCTTTGAAGAGAAATATAAATAAGTCATTCATATAGGAAAGCAGAGTATTCAGCTGCATCAAAGGATAAAGCACTATAGATGATCTGTGTGATAATCAAAGATGAGGATCAGCAATTTCTATCTTCAGCAGGAGTCTGTGGGGAGGTGCAGAAACCATCTGCATCTTAACAACTTTATACAGCTCTATCCATCAGTATTTATTCCAAGCTCTTCTTTGATCCTGTGCATGGTATTATCATTGATCAGAAAGCCCAGCCCAGATCAGCTCAGGAAAGGCTGGATGTCTCACTTTCTTCAAAATCAGCCTGGAAACCTTCCCAGGGATGCATCTGCTCCTTTAACTTTCTACAGAGATGAAGAATTTGTGAAGAAAATGAAAGCTGGAATAAACTCCAAGCATTCTAAATCCTGCTGCTGTTGTGGTAGAAAATGTGTGTAAAACAAGTGGAAAAAGCCTCAGCTGTAGTTTTACTTTTAACCCTAAACCATAACTGATGGCGTGTCAAGGGGACCAGTCTGTGAAACATGGAATAGCTTATGCAACAATGATTCATAGAATCATAGAATGTTAGGTGTTGGAAGGGACATCTAGAGATCATCGAGTCCATCTCTGCTGCCAAAGCAGGATCACCCAGGTCATGTCTCTCAGAACGCATCCAGACAGGTTTTGAAATCTAGAGAAGGTGACTCTACAACCTCTGTTTTCCATGGGTACTATCTGGAAGATTATCAGTTACATTGAGAAAGCACTTGCTTAGCTGAAGGAAGGTTTCCTCACTTTTGTTCTTGTATTTTACTTTCTATTCTATATGTTGCATCCACCCAGAGGCCAACTGATTGAACTTTCAGTAGCTCTGCTGCTTAGTACAGCCAGATACTGTAGTATAAAACAAATAGTCTATCGATCAGTATTGAAGAAATATTTTACTTGCCTTAGACTTTCCTAAAATCCTTTTTCCACTGTTCACTTTGTCCTATCATCTTTTTTTTTTCCTTTTTTTTTTTTTTTAATTTTTATTTTATTTAATTTTTTTACCATAATCTCTCTTTATTTGAGAAGAGTTCCACTTAGGTTCCTCCAATCTGACCTTTATAGTTTTAACTCACCCTTAGTTCTTCACACTGGAAGTTAATCACTGCATCTTCTCTCCTGAGTTTTTACAGCACAGTGCAAGAAACACTTAAACTAACTCTGCTTTTACTCCCAGTTCAGAGCTTGCTCACTGTCCCTGCACTGCTGCCATCCGGCTTGTTTCTCAAATGTACCTAATGGCCCTGACAGCCTGGGTGACTTGGTGGCAAGGAGCAGGTCTGTGACAGATGCAATAAGCCTTACACAGTTAACTTGAGCGTTAAATCTAGCTGTGGTGTGGACTGTGAACTTTCCATAAGAATCAGGGATAATAGTCTCATGGGAGCCTGTTCCTAGTTTTATAGGCCCGCTGCCAAGGTGTCATTTGAACTTATGCTGCTCACTTCATCTGGAGTGACTTGTTCCAGGCTGAGGAGGGAGTTTGTGATCAGACTGTGACCAGGAATTTATACACCTTGGGGTCTCGTTGCTTTGCTCTGACAAGGTCTTTTCTTAGTAGCACATATGAGAGCACTTCTGCTGAAATTCTGCCTATACCCACTGAGGACATGTTTTGTTTCCCTCTCCTAACTCTATTTTCTCTGTCTCAAAGTCCTCAGCTCATTTCTTGTTCCCATTCCCTGTAACTAGTTTACTGCTGCTCACCTGTAAATCACCAGCCTCCAGAAATGGTTTTATTTGGTTCTCTTTTCAGCCTGACTTGTCAGGTGACACTTTGAACAAACACAGTGTACTTGCTTTGAGTAGGAAATACATAAAATACATATTTCAGAGAGTGTTTTGGTGTATTTTTGTTGTTGGGCTTCTTTTTTTGTGTGTGGTTAATGGAATGAAACCAGGATTAGTGCAAATGAATCCTGGAACCTGGCTGTTTATTACTTGCCCTTGACTGTGCCCAGAACACAGTAGGTGAAATTCTTCCAATTTATTCCAATTTTTCTGTAACCTCCACTACAAGATCCTGGCAAGAGTTAAGATACCCTAATGCATTTTAAAGAGGAAAATTAAAAAAAAAAAGTGTATATCCTCTTTCTTCATGCTTTCCTTCCATCCCAGAAAGAGGACCCTTAAAATCTGTTTATGCTCAAAATGACCATGATGCTGAGTTGGACATACATAGTCTGGTCTGGAGTAACTGTCCTGAGGAAGTGATACATTGCTTGTAAATGCAGCTGCTCTTGCTGAATTTAATGAAATCCTGAAGGGAAATCAGTGTAAGCATGTCCTCGTGGTTTTTATTTTTTTTTCTTTTTCCTGCAAACCAGTTTTTCTCATAGTATTATGCAGTTATTTAAAATAGGAGAACTTAATCCCTTTTTCATTACGTATATTGTGTGTGGCAGAAGGGAATTGCATTACCATTTTAGTAAGCAGAGTGACTAGTCACAAACTTATAATCAAGCTCAAGAATATTAAAGCAGTTCTATGCATTTTACACCTCAGTGACCCCAAGAATCAGTTCAGGTTGAACCTGGTTAGTGCTGTTTGACAGAAGAGATCCATTAAAGCTGAGCTCCCTGGCAGAGCTGCAGTTATGTGAAGCAGGAAAAATACACCTTGGTCTTAATAGATTTTTTTGGGGAGGAGTGGGTTGAATATTTCTTAATAGCTGACTATAGCTGGGGCATTATTACTGCACATATGCAAGTCTAATTCTGTGTTTTCAGCAATAGTTACAGCTCATTAAATGGTTTTTGCATGAAGGAAGTGCTGTAACTGTGAGCATTCTTCATAACTTTGTCCTACCTTCCCATGAAAATGTCATCTAATAGGATTATTTATTGTTTTTGTGAGTGGTCAATATGAGCAAAGAGGAGGTAGGAACTCAACATTGCAGTGTTATTGAGTTACCCTTAGAAACTCTATTTTCACCTGACCTATTTTGATGTGGAATTATAAAATGATACCTGTGCTGATCTTCATCCTGTGCAAAGTACTTGCTCTGGGAGCAGCCCTTGCTTGCAGCTGCACCCACAGCTGTAGCTGTGAATGAAAAACAGACTAAATATGTCCACTTGTTTCTGCAACAAAGAGTGAGGGTGCAGAGAAATGCTTTTATTCCAATCACCATGTTAGGAGCACCTTTTATTTTTATTTTATTATTTTTTCTTGACTTGAAGTGTCTCTTCCATTTTCACTTTTCTGCTTGAGTGAGAAGACGACTGGTGTGAAGGTGAGCGATGGCAAAACAAGGGCTGATGTCTTGGAAAAATAACTATTTATTTGCCAATGTTACTGAAGAGAATACTTTCAATCACAGTATTATTTTAGGCAAAGTTATGAATGCCGTAAAATATTTATATCAGTCACTTAAAACCTGGGTCTTGCTGATGGTTTGTTATTGTCATGATAGTGAATAAGTGATTTATTTAATGGGCATTTTTTTGCTAAAGTTTACTTATGGTTAAGTGTGATTCTTGAGGGTGGGGTAGGTGTCACAGAAGGCAAATGAGAAGAGTAAAGGCTGGCTCTAAACAAAACTCTTGCTGTAGAACTCGGACTCCGAGGGCTGCAAACAAATATTTGATAATGTAGTTTCATGAACAAAAGAGCATCGCTGAAAAACTGAGGGGGAGAAAAATCACATTGATATAAACTTTTTTTTTTTTTTACTTATAACAGCTGTAAATCTAAAACCTCCCTGCAGAGCTCCATGTGCTCGTTCAGGTTTTACACTAGAATAGGGAACATCACGTTCTGGCATTGAAATGTGGAATACAGAGTCAAATGATTTTTCCAGGGAACCACATAGCTTGCAGAGGAACAGGGAGGATGTTTTCTCCCTTGTTTACAGACAATTAGCCTGGCTTTACTTATCAGGCCTTGCTGGTGTTCAGTTCATCTTTTCTTTGGTGCAATCCTGATTTTTTTCATCTGTAATTATTCTGAACTTTTCTAGATGTATTATAAGGTTGTGGTTGGTTCCTGATTTATGCCTAATGTCCAGTGATATCCAGAATGTACAGAAGCAGTTCAGACTCTATCTCTTCCCTTTTTAAAGATGTAAAAAGTTTAACTTTGATTTTATGCCTGTGGATTGCTACACAAGGAATAACCATTGAAAGATCCCTAAAAATAACATTAATCTTACTCACTGTTTTCTACTTCAAGATGTCCTTTCCTTCCCTTTCCTGCTGTACCTCTTAGCTATTTAAGTGCTGCTGTCCAATGGTTCATAAACTTCTCTTTTTCTTTAACCATCATCACCTCAGAGTGGATAAAACAGAAGGATAATAAATCACTGCCACAGAAATGAAAGTCATAAGGAAGAGCTAGCTTGGATGCTAACTTTCTTTCTAGAGCCTATGGGAATACCTAAGAAAAGAGGAAATACAGTCTTTTGGTTCAGCCCAAGCATTCAAAGCCTGCCTTGTGTCACCCTGCTAAAAGCAAGTCTTAGCTTGTATGAGCCTCACGTGGACATGGGGCTTTCTTCAGTCTGTGCAGCACATCAGCTCTGTTGCCCACATCTGCCATCCTGCCTGGCTGAGCTCCAGGTGCAGGTTGCCTGGATTGAAGGGCTTTCTCTGTTAGCAGCACCTCTTGCTTCTTGGTGAGGGGAAGGACTTCGCCTCTGGAGACCATCACTGCTGCAGCTACATCCCCTTCCTATAGAAGTGCAAAGCAAAAATAGGCAGAAGGCTGCAAACTCCTTCTAATCACTGGCTCGGGAGCAACGTCTAGGCAATATACCAGATTTCTACTTGTGCTGGCTGGGTATGCATGGGGGGATTGTGATCTCCTTCATGCCTTCTGGAAAAAACAAGCCCCAGGAATGCCTAGTCTCTTCTCATTTCAATCTAAAATGTGTCATGAGGTGGTAAGAAAAATACCTTTTTATTTTTTAGTTTCCTAGACCACCAGTCCTCCCACATCTTTAGTCTCCACGCCTCCACCCTGGAAGATTATTTACAATTATGGTCTTACTAATTAAAAAAATAATGTATGCATACACCAAGTTAGAAAAAAATTTATACAAAGAGAGTAGGATAACCTTAATTAAACAATGCAGTGTTTGTCTAGTCAGGGTGATTAACAGCTGTCCCCGTAACCCCCCGAAACAATAGCACTAACAAATATTGCAAGGCATTTTAAAATTAAATGAAATGTTCCTTTGATTACATTAAAGATAATGCATTTTAGAACTATTCCTTCAGGAGCTGTTTCTCACCAGTGACAGCACTGATCAATTTGCCTTGTCTTTTCCTGCAGAAGTAATATTTGGGTCTCCTTGAGTCATTGCTTGATCAAAGTGCATTTGCAATTGGGTGATTTGAGCAGCTTGAGTCGTCATCTTAATGTAGAGGTCCTAAGGGAAAGAAAAATGAGAGAGAATGTACTTATGCATAGGGTAATAAATTGATCTGAGTATGTGGATAATTACAAACAGGTAGAAAAAAGCAAAAGGTTGGGGGGTGGGTGGAAAAACTGTCCTTAAAAGGCTTGGAAAAACAACTCAAAGAGCTCTTTACCAAGAAAACAAAACTGTGACTACTGGTTAGGGCTACAGCAGGGGGAAAGCAACTCCTGGATAACAAGGGCAGGACAGAGAAGTCCGGTGCTCTTGTTCCTTCCACAATTTATAGTTTCTCTGTAAAATCTCCAAAGGAGGAAACCATAAGAACTCTTGCTAGAGCTGGACTGATGAGCTCTGAAGGCAGTGGTGGTTCACACACCCGTACAGATGCTTGGTTCACCAGGGAAGGCTCTGCACTCCTCTGGGAGGACTTGGCCAGAGAACCTAGAGCATTGCTGTCCTCATCTTTAGGGAAGGTAATATTTCATTTGTGATATTTTATTTAGCAAAATCTTGGCCATGCAGAAATATGGATTTTGCTTCCAGCCCAAGCAAGTGGGAGTGCATTTATGTTGCTGTAGCTGAAGGGGGGGGCCAAACCCTTCTCAAAACCCCTAGGGAGAAGAGGATTGGTGCACACTGAGCATGTTCTTATAGGGGAAATGATGGCTGTAGGGAAAAGCCATCTTCTGGACAAAAGATAGCATTAAAAAAAAAAAAAAGATGGAATTACAAATATAATTTAGTAATACATGTAAAATAGTTTCTACTTAGACGGATTTTTGGCATTTCTAAAGCAAATCATGGAAAGCATATTTCAAGTTATTTATCAAATCTGAGGTCTTGATATTCCGTCTCCAGCTTGTCTTTTCTTCTTTTCCTGAAAAGTCACATGGTTATTTTTTAAGTGTTCTGTGGTTAAAAACTCCAACTTAATCTTGGGCCCAGAACTGTGGGAACGGGGCATATAGGAAATTAATTCCATGCTTAGAATCCATCTCCAGTCTTCCAGATGAGCAGACATGACTCTTTCTGAGTATTTCTATGGGCATTTGACACTAAAAAGAGGATGGATAGAAACAATGAGGACCACAATATCATTACTCTCATGTACCAGCCAGTAAAGCCTGGGAGAAAAGGAGAGTGTAGAGGTATCCAGGGCAACTGCAGACTTGGTATAGCAGGTTATACTGTAGGTCACCTTGGAGAAGCTCACAGTAAGCTCAAGAGCTTTCCCTGTTGTTGACCAGTTACTGGTGAATATTGGGATATAAACTCCACCCAGCAGCCTGTCAAATATGTCTTAAAACTGTTGTTAAGCACAGGCAAGAGGCTGAAGCATTTCACAGCAAAGCAAAAGAGTAAATTCTGAAAACAGAGTGCTGCCTGTGTGATGCTGGCTTTTAATTGAGAGTGCAATCTAAGAATACTGATGTTATCCAGAAAGTGGAATGAGATTTCCCACAGCTGCAAATCTTGATCAAAGTCCAAGAAAAAAAACAAAACAAAACAACACAAAACCTCAACAAACACCAAAAAGCTAAAAGACAAACAATTTAATTAGCTCCCCTCTCTCCTCCCTCAATATCCTTCTTGAACCATGTCATCACTAGGAAAGGAAGATATCAATTTAGGCAGTGATGTGGGGACAGAGTTCAGCTACAGAAGCACTTCCTACTTCACAGCTGCATTTGAGAAATCTGTGGGGTTATTCATAAATAGCACAGCCTGGGTGCAAGGATGTGTAAGACTTCCTTTTCCCTGTGTTGCATTTGGTATCAAAGGTGACTAGCTTAAAAACTGTTATTGTACCTTGAGGTGAACTGGCCTCAGACCTGCTGCTTCTAACCGATGTTGAGTAGCTCTTTGTGCCAGCTCTTAGTCACTATTCCAGACTGAAGGAGGATAGCAGGGCCAGAACCCCTACAATGTCTTGGAATATCTGATTAAATTTAATTTTTCTGTGGTTGTTTCTTTATTTTCCACTTGCCCTCTCTTTCCTATTCCTCATTCTTTTACATTTACTATTTGTGAGTCAACAAATTAGGGCAGACAGCTTAGATTAGGAGGAATTTAACAATTTGTGTAGAAGGTATGAAGTCAGGTTTATGCTAAGTTTCTTTTAACCCTTTCAGCTCTTACTGGTTTGAAAGCTCTGCTTACCTTGGTAGACTCTGTGCATAAAGAATCAGAGAATTTGAGTTCAAAATTAGAGTGAGGATGGGAGTTTTCTGACTAGTACAAGAATGGCTTGTACAGGTTCTGCTACTCCAGACAGTAACAGCAAATCTTATTCTTCTGCTTTTACTGAACCAAATATATCATACACTGTGTAATCCCTGAGGTTTTTCTACCTTGGGTAATGGTCATTGCTTTTGTATGCTGAAGCCAATTGCCATAAGCTAATTTAGTAAACATTTGTGGTTTTCACTTTATCAGCTTTGAACTTCAAATACAGCTCTGACTAAAGGCCTGTGAAATTGCTGCTGCTCAGTGACAATTTTGCACTGAAGTTCAGGTTGGAAACCTGACTCTGAACACAGAACTTTTTTTTTTTTAATTATTTTTATTATTCTGACATGATGCTATGCTGAGTCCTGACAATGCATCAAAGCTTGTTCTAGACACTTACAAAAACCTCTTTGTGCACTGAGAATTTCTGTTGACTTAAGTTTAACCTCAAGAAGAATCTGGGTGATGGCAGGGGGTCTGCGTGTGTCTGGGTAGATAAAATGCCATCTGTCGCTACGTGGTACTTCAGTGAAGCCTCCTGAAGGTGCAAACTTGCTATTGAAATAATTTTAAACATTTTCTGGTGTGCTGAACATCTTCTTATTTCACTTACATCCTATGACAGACAGGGTGTTACCTCTGAATACATGCCAAGAAAGTTTCATTGCCTGGTTCGTTCTTTGATGTGTTGTTTCTCCAGTATCTGTAAATTCCTAGCAAATGCCATCTTACACAGCTTTATAAAGTTATACTTTCCTTTTCTTTAAAAACGACAGAAAAAACACAACAAAAACAATCCAAAACAAATAACAACAAAAAAAAAAATCCCCAACCAAACAAAACCAAAAACAAAACACCAACAAAAAAACCCCAAAACCAACCAACCAAAAAAACCAACCTCTTAACAAGAGCTCAAAACATTTCCAGAGATTGTATAATTTCCTAAACTTAAGAATTTCAGAAAGTGGATGTTAGGAATTGGTCCAAAACACTAATTATTTCTTCATTCTTGAATGAACATTTAGAAATTTCCAGGAATTTGTATTAGAAAAAAAGCCCCAAAACTTTATAAAATTAGTTTCTTTGCTTAGTAAGATGCACCTTCTGAAGAAGTACAGCCAACGATCTTTTCTATATTTCTTTTTTTTCTGTGACTTTTAGTATCTATAAATAAAATTGATAGTAACTTCGAGGTATGAAAATTTTGTATTCATTAATATTAGCATAATCTAGTAATGTAAATTGTCATACTATGTTGGTTTTGATCTCAAAATGAAGAATGAATGCAACTTTTGCACAGCAACAACCATCAGAAACCTTAAAATCCAAACACAACCTAGAAAAGCTTTAAGCCCCTTTTAGTTGCCTCTGAAGTCCTTTGTGGACTTAATCAGAAACTAGGTTAGGTGAGCAATAACTCATCTTGGGAATATTTTCCTTTACAGTAATGAAACAATGGTGCCTTTTTCATATATATATACATATATAAACCAATGTTATGATGAAAAAATTGTACATTAAAGATCAATTTTCGGAATAATGGGATGTCTGAAAATTTGTTCTGCAGTGGTTTTGAATCCTGTGGTCATGCAGAACAAGAGTTGGGTTCCTGCAGAACTGTACTCTCTTAGAGATTTGCCTTTTCTTGAATTCAATTACACATATGCAAAATTCTTATTGTAACAGCAAGTGTATATATAATATGTGTGTATAAATGTGTGTGTGTGTGTGTGTATATATATATATACCTTGCCTTCTTCAAAGGAGGCCAGTGTATCCATGTTGTTTATGTAATTCCACTGTTAACTGCAAGAATAGGAATTTGTTGTCTCCTATCAAATGATGTTCCTCACCATCCTCAGTCCCTTGGCATGGGACCACTAAAGCAGGCGATGTTTCCTCTGTTAAGCAAACCAGTACAAGGTACAAAATCTCCTAACAGTTCTTTTCAGAAGGAAAATAATCTATTCTGACATTAAATAATACAATAAAATGTCAACATTGGTCTGCTGCATTAAAAAAAAAAAAAAAAAAAACAAAACACATTAGAGAAAAATAAGGCAGGTTGGTCTGACATGAGCTTAAGTTACTTCAAAGCACAAAGACTTCCTGGCAATAAAGCTTATTGAACAGAACACAGTTATAGAATTTAAGATGCAAAACAAAAGCCTTTAGCAGCTCTTTTATAGCTTCAGTTTGAATTTACAGACAGTCCGGGGTGGTGATGAGTTTAGTATTAAGACTGTAGCTTGACAGATTCCCAGGATTTGAAATCTAAAGCTTGAAGTTCTCATAAATCTTTCCATTAAGCTCTCTGACATGTTCCAGAAATTCTGGCAATTGGATCTGCAGTTATTTATGTGCTACCTGGCAGTAGCTAATATAAGTGTCCTATTTCCTCAGAGACATATAAAAATGCAAATTGTTGTGAGACGTCTCTAATTTACACATCAGATTTACTGATGTATGTTTCACATTTGCACATTTTTGCTAAATGAGCATTATGGCCTGGAGGGAGGAAAAAAATTCTTGTAAAGTTCTACACTCCTTTATATATCCAGATATGATTTCTGGATGCAATTCTATGTAATAATTAATACTCTCTAACATTGTTCAATATCATACCCAAGAGCCCCAAACCCAGGAAAAATTGCATATTGTGAACATGGAAGCAATTTGTGCATCAACTTCATTTTTCTCATGCTATGAGATCTTTAAACAATTAGCAAGCTTCTGAGTAATCTTGTTTTGGTAAATACTTGAGAAGCTTTTTGTTGAAGGAGAAAAATGCAAGGTTTTTAAATTAAGTATTTTTTTTTTCTTTATTTATATGTTGTGGCTCATTAATTCCTCTCCTTACTTACAGGCCACAACACAGATTACATTTTGATTATCAGATGCTACCTTGTGACAAGAAATTGCAAATTTTCCACCAAATGTGTTACCCTGGGGTGCAGAAAGGCAGAAAGAGCTGAGACTGAAGAGGAATTACAGAAATTACTCAACCACCTTGAACATTGCAGTGTGGCATTAGAGTGATCATGATGAGGGGATAAATTGAATATTCCTGTGGGAAAACAACTTTAGAAAAGGCTTATTCTTCATAATTTACAACATCTCCCATATTTTATTTTCTTTTTACTTCTGCACAGGACATGATTTCGCTATTGCTACCTGGATATTAGGAACACAGAGATTTATCCCAGACTGAATCACTGAATTTCAATTTTTTATACTGAATTTTTCCAAGTTACTTGGGGGATTTTCCCGATGGGATTTGGTCATGTAGTTACTATTAAATTACAAAGTAAGTCCCCAAAGTCATTGGATGACTTCCAAAATCACATTATTGCTCTAACGTCAATAATGATTTCACTCAGTTGGGTACATCAGTTCCCTTTACAGCATATATTTTTATTACTTGGAAAAGACAAATCAGGTTTACTTTCCTCGGTGGGCTGAATTCTAGAAGGCAGATTTGCCTCACAAGATATGACATGACACATTGAAGAAGTCTGAATATTGAAAGTAGTAAACAGGAGAAACTGGACAGGCTGGTGGATTTTGGTTTGGGGCATATGTTTCCCTGATCCTAAAGCAATACAGATGCATAAATCACAAAGCAATCAGATGCCATTAAGGTGACATCATGTTTACAATGTCTCTTTACAGGATTGTATTTTTATTCCAGTGATTTGGTTTGAGAAAAATCTCCATGTTCCTTATACTTTTAATTTTTGTAAAAATATATTGAGTTTATTCTTCCCTTTTATTTTTTTCCTGGAAAACCTTTTATTTCTCTATACGATGGGGTAAAGGAGGAACAGAAAAGCTATGTTCAAGCTTAAGTGAAAAACCAGTAGAGAAATTTGGTTGTCTAACCAGTGGGTAGGATTCCTTTCAATCAATCAGTATGCAGAATAAATGGAATAAAAGCTAAATAAATAAAGTTAGTAAAGAAAAGAACTGTAGGACAGCATCATATGGTATCGAGGATACTTTGCAAAGCAGCTCTGTGGGTAAATAGATGTATACTGAAGTTATGTTGACTGAAGTTAGGTTGACTGAACATAAAGTACTCTTTATCTTATGCTATTACAGACTATGGAAAGAGTGTCCCAAAGCCCATCCTTACCTCACATGCATGTGTTGCATCTCAAGCGCATTAAAACCAGAGGTCTCAGCTCATCTGCACTGTAATGGGACAAGCCTCTTTTGGGCAAAACTTCTCTCTTGGTGATTCCTACCAGGAAATCCAAAGCTTGTGAGTAACCATTCTGTGATTTACTAGTGGTTCACAGCTTTAAGTAAAAAATCTTAAAAAGCTAACCAAATTCAAGGGATGGAAACATGGGATGTACAAGCCTTGAGGAAGAGCCCAGGATTTGTTCGTTACAGCGAGCATAGGCTTGTCTTTTTGGATGTGACCTGGTGTTACAACAACCGAAGTGAAAACTGATGGTATTTCTACATTCATTCCTTTGTTGCCACTTGTAAATCTGTTACTCTTGGCCGTCTTCAGCGTTGGCATAAAATCCCAGAGGAAATACTTGGTTTAATGCTAGACCTTTCCCTAGAACTGTCTGCTGGTGGTCAGGCTATCTGGACTGTGAAAATGGCTTGCCTCTTTCAAGAGCTCAAGAAACACATTTCAGACTTTTAAGTTCTTGACTAGAATGGAGTTGGAGGGAATGAGCACTATGGTGGCAAACCGTAACCAAACAGCTAAAGGTCTTTCCTTCAATCAGTGTTATTTCTCCAATAACAAACCGAACCAGTTTCACTACATTGGTTTTTGCCTGAATTTAGATATGGGGGGGTGGGGGGGTGTGTGAAGTTGCTTTCTAACATCATGGAATTACAATAACTTGAGATACTCCCTCATCAGAATGTCATATATTTTCCCATCCTGCAATTAATCTTGTAGAAGAACAAACAATGACATAGAATTAATCAACCACTGTCACGAAAAGATTGTGATGGAAAGATGAACCCAGCTAAAATTAATTTTTTTGAGCGACAGCTTGAAGCTTAAACAAGTGGAAAACATGGTGCAAATTGTACCTAGCTTCAAGAAAGGGATTTTAATGAGAAATGCAATGGCACAGCAATACTAATCAGTTATAAAAACATGATCCACCTTGAACCACTGAGGGAAAATAGTCCCAGTTCCTCCCTTTTTCCCTTCTCTTGTACAACACGCTGGAGAGAAGCAGAGATTGTATTGCATCAGTCACCCAGAGGTGAAGTGCTGGTGCATCGGGGGAAGCAGTTGAGTGCATTTATGTTCATGTACAAACAACTGTTCCAAGCTAGCCATAGGATAAGCAGAAAGTGTCTTGTGAGTTGCCTTTGTGTCTGTCACACACTGACAGCTCTTAGGTAAGAAGAGAAACCTTGGAATCCTCCTGCAGGCATCATTCTGCAGATGTAGAGATGGACAAGCATCAGGGAAATCACATGACTGTCAGCTGGTGCTCAGACACTTGAGACTTAGTTTCTGGCTGTAACAGAACAGGGGATGTTCAGCTTTGTATGTTTTGTTTCTTTTGTGTTTGTTTTTTTGTTTGTTTGGATTTATTATTATTTGTGTGTGTATGAGAAGTCTTCTGTCCTCCTCATTTCCCTGAACCTTCAGAGAAAATCAGGTCAGCTTTCCCCCAAAATACATGCTTCCCTGTATTGCCAGTGTTGATGGAAGTCAAGGAGGAGCCTGATTACTCCACCCACCCGTTACTGACTGAAGGAACATTAACCCTCCCCTGGTGCAGCTGACTTTTATCTTGAATAACAAAATGGGTGGGTAGATCTCAGTTATTTCTCACATTCTGCTGTCCTTAGCTCTGTTAGCACTTTTGGAGTAACTAAATACTGCTGATTTCCTAGCAATGAAATAGAATCCTTACTTCTCCTTGCAAGTGTTTTGAAAATATCCCTGTGGAGTTTTTGTATTTCCCAATTTAAGATCTTGACTGACACCTACAAGGATGCAGTTTTGTTCAAGGTATCTTCCTAACTTTTACATTTTTGAGGTTAAAAGTCCTGCTTCACTTAGACTTCCTTGGTTGCTTATTTAATTTTTTTTGCACAAGGGAAAGTATAAAGCTAACAAATATTGAGGTAGTTGTAATGACAATAGCAGGACTTCAAACTTGTTTCAGGGTTTGTAACATCTTGATGTTAAACAAGGCCAAGGCTGCAAACTTGCTTGTAGTAAGCTGCTTTCTTTACTTTTGTGTATGTTAGATTCATTCCTTGGAAGAATGCTGGGGGTGGGAGGAAGTAGCATGAAACAGAAGAGTTTTAAAACTCTGTAGGAATAATGAAGTACTTTACTGTGGTAAAATATGATTGACTGGCTCAGAGAAGACTTGCTGTATGTCTCACCATGTTGGATGGAAGGTGTATCTTCACCTGATTAATGATTACGTAGTTATATATTAATGTATTTCCCTTAAAATGGCAAAAAATTGTACAAACCCCAGACCTTTATAGGGAGGTGAAGATAAATGCTTGACATGCATGAGATAACATATGAACAGTGAATGTATTGAATCTTAGTCTCCTCTTTTTGCTTTCCTATTTCGGGTCCTATGGACCTTAAAAATGGAGGTATTTTAATAGATAACAGGACAGAATGTGACATGTGGAGTGATAAGGCTGACTCCTACTCAACACCATACTTAAGCTAGTGAAATTTTACTAACCTCAAAACAGGTCCCCCTTGGGTACTCTTAACAGAGCAGGGTCTGTAATCAGCTCTGTGCATCTACAGCTTACTTTCTTCATTTCTCCACATATACTTGCTTACACTGCATCTTTGCAGCCTTTTTGAGTGATGTTTCATACATATAATTGTGACAAAATCTATCCCTCACCCACCTCAAGTGAGATGAGCCATTACAAAACAATTTCTAAACTAATGTGTCATCATCCTGCTATGTTCAGCTTCTGATTCTTAAATCCAGAAACACAGGAGAAAATGAGATATAGCTAATCAATATCCTCCTCCCTTCCCTCTCAAATGTTAGTTCCTTTTGTTTAATCAAAAGTCACTGTAATCATATGGAAAAAAACATTTGTCAAAACAACACATCTGCTTTGGCTGTGGAGCATGTCATGATGTATAATTTCCTTTATCTGAGAGTTATTATTGTTTCCCTTCAAGTCTCTGCCATTCCAGGCTAGCTGATTCCAGTTACTTCAGATGTTCACTGTAGGTCATGTTTCCTGCACTTACAGTCTTCCACCCTTTTCATTTTAATTTTAAAGAATTGACAGATGAAACAATAAGTTGCAATCAATTGAGACTCATACACTTAACTCCCAGTTAAAGCCAGGTAAAATGGAATGGTTATTTCTTGTGTCTGACAAGGAATGCTCCAGTTTACGCCTCTGAATATACTGTTATTCATTTTCTACACTGGTATATGTTTGATATGAGCCAGGTTCATACCTTATCTCTGTTACCCATTGTGTGAAATTTCTCAAGTATGTTTTCCTGTTCTCTGGCCCTGGAGTTCATGTGCTGAAGCTCTGAGATAGCACGATCTCAACCTAACATATCTCAGTGTGCTTATATTTTGCAGGAATTCAAATCCTAATTTCTTATTTTCACTCTTTTTTGTTTTGTTTTGGGTTTTTTTTTTTTTGTTTTGGGGGGGTTTTTTGGTTT
>JANIJG010012493.1:0-18558 GCA_024611175.1 Megaceryle torquata
GGGGCAGGGTGCGGTTTTGGGGGAGCGAGGGGCCCAGCTGGAAGCGGGCTGTCCGGCGCCTTCCCCCGGTCCCCCCCCACCCCCCCCCCCCCCCCCACCCCGGCGCCGTTGTGTACCTGGGGGTGCCGAATGCAAGCCCGGCGGAGCTCCTCCAACCGTAGCAGCAGCGTCTCGGCAGCTGTAGATGCGTGAGTGTGTGTATGCTTAACCCTTTCTTCGCTCCTCGGATTTGTACCATGCTGAAGATCCTCACCAAAAAGCTCAGGAACCAAAGTTTGAACGAAATTCAACCTTTCCAGCTAAAGGTAAGAACAGCCAATTGTGGCTCGGTGGTTTTTTCAGACCTTTCAGGTAATTAATAACGGAGCCTTGAGAAGCTAGTAACTTGGAGTGTTTGTTATGCTGGGCCAGTTTCCTCTTAGCCAGTGTGCTCGGTGGGAACTGGCCTAGGCTAAAGTCCTATTCTGTTGCTCTCAGAGTTAGCCTGTGCGGTTTAATAGGTGGATAAAGGCAGATGTATCTGTCTGTCCTCTGAAAGTATTTACTTTTAACAGGGTTTACATTTAACTGCACAGGCAGTTGCCTATACATTAGCTTTGTATGTGTGCAATCTGTAGTTGCCCAGGCCTTGCCAGGCTAGAACCTCACTGTGCTAGGTGCTGTACAAACATGATTTGGCTAATACGCCTTTCAGCTCATTATTTGCATTTCTATTCCTTCTGGTCCTGAAGGCTGGAATCTGAGTTAAAGTTTGCAGTCTGCCTCACTGTATTGATCCATGGCTTTCCAGACTCTGCTTACATCCTTTCTTAACGCTCAAAAGAAAAATGAGGATCACATTCAGGATAAGGAAAAGCTAAGCCCTTCCTGCTGAATGCAAGGAGGAATTCTTGAGCCATATGCAGTGGGATAAAAATGGAGTCGTGATGAGTGAGTTACAGAAAATGACCAGATCCTGATTTGTCAAAAGTGTTGTGAACTAAGGGATACCCCCTGAAATCAGCAGTTACTCTGGATTGCCATCAGTACTGTGGGAAGTGTAGTGCCTGGCCCCAAATTAAAGAAGAGATCTGGGAAAAGTAGCAGCCCTTGTTGCTCGAGTTGGGGGCTGGGGATCCATATACCAGACTCTAGTGAGTCTTTTGTATGTGTTACACATAGGCGGATTGCCGTATGGCTGCACTTCTGCATAGTCACTCTGGACAGGCTGATGGCAACTTTGTTAGATACAGTGCTAATGTTTCCTCAAAGTTTGCTGTGTCTGTCTACTACTTCCTGTGGGATTTGTACATTCTGTGGCTCTTGGGAGAGGCAGGATTTTAATTTTATTTTTGGAAATAAAATAAGGGTAATGCTTTAGGTTGTAGTGGACTGATTCAGTGCAGAATATTTCTGCAGAGGCAGTGGGGGATTTCTTTTGAACACTGTTTCAGGGCCTTGTGGCTGTGATCGCCTCCATTAGCATTATTGTTTGTCTCTTTGAGCCTTAGGTTGTGAAATTGAGAATCTTTGGAAGGAGCTCTCAGGGTTATGTAGGTACAGCCTTCAGGATGCTTGGAGGCGTGCAGGAAAACCCGCAGGAGTGGGTATCTGCAGCCATTTTGTTCATATTAGTGCCAAGGTTTTGTGCTGCAAACAGGTGGTCTGCATTTTTTGTAGGCTAAATAGAGAAGAGAGACTTAAGCTTGTGCTGTTTCTCACAAGGCTGATGCATAGACCATTGGAGATACTGTTGCAGCCTGCTGTGGGGTGTGGTACAATGACTGGTATACATGTGTATGGGCTGAAAGCCAAACTTTCAAATTCTAGGTTTATATAGGTTTTGTAAGCCTTTGGGGACCATGTGCAGCTGCCTGGTCTTGGTTGATCCTCGTACCAGCATATTAATTGCTTAACAGAGTGCACAGTGCTCTGTCTTAGGTGTTGGGCCACTCCTTGCAGGTATGGACACAGGATAGGTGTCACAAGTGGTGAGTGGAGTGGGAGCTTCCCATTGCTGCACTGTGTATGGACCCTGTGACACGATCGAGTGTCCCGTACCATCTCCCTCTACTGCTCTCAGATAATGTGGGGCTGCCAAGCACAAATTGGACTTCTGCCTTGTCAGCTTCCTCGCATTGGTCTGTGTCAGTGCCTGTCTACGTGTTCTGGCATGTATGGTACCTGCATTATTTAAAAGGTCCAGTCTACTGTCATTGAAAACCTAGTGAAAAGTTAGGTGTGAGCATAAAATTGGGTCTGTAGTAGTGTAAGTGGAGAATGAGCAATTAATGTGGATGGAGTAAGACTGTTTTGCATCCACCACCCAAACCAAGAGCTTTCTGACCTTTAAAAACAGTGTAGGTAGCTGCTCTACTCCTTCATTACCCAGTTGGTTTTGCACTTTATGACTTTTTTGGAAGCCCCTAAATTCAAGGGATAGCAAGCTGCTGTTGTATTTCTAGCTTGCAACAGTGCTGGCATTAGGCAAAGTCCTCAGGAGATTGTCCTTGGGTAAATTGTCAACTCATTTTGTAAGCTAGGGAGATTTTTCATTGGATTGGCATCCAATCTTTGGGAATCTTTTCAGGATTAAATTTTTGCCCTCTGTAAAGATCTCATTTTGGTACCACGCTTCCTGAATTTGTTTAGCATGGCTATGATAGGTCTTCCAGGTCTTCCTCCACTGGGAAAAGCTAAGAGGCTGCCATTGCATTCCCTAAGTGAAACCATGAAATCTGCAAGCTTTGGGTGTTGATGTAATGGGCTGCCCTCCACCCCAAGTTGGTCTTTAGGCAGTTAGCAACTAAGGCTGCTCAGAGGACTTTGATGCGAGATCTGATGGTGTTGAGGAGTTTAGTGTCCTTGTGTTGCCCCTTCACCAGAAGTCACTGTAATGGGAAGGAAGGGATCTGACTGACATTCCACCTGCTCTTGGATTAGTGTGTGCTTCCAGTAGTTTCTGGTAAGGGTGGCAGGTCTGTGAAGTGTGGTAGTTAGTGTTCAAATTTAAACCCTTAGCCTTGGAAGGCTGGTCCTGTTGAACTTGCTGTCTCCCCACTGGGCATTGTGCCCCTGTAGCAGGGGTGGGTAAGTGGCAGTGTGTCCACTCCTGAGCCGTTGCAGATCACAGTCCATCTCATTGGCTTAAAGTCCTTCACCTGCTGTGGCTAAATCAAAAAAAGAATTGTGAATTGGAGCCTTGTGCCTCAGCCTGCTGTTCCACCTCTTGCTTCAGTGGTCTGGTAGAGATTGCTAGAGATTAGGCCAGATGCAGAAACCTCTGGTTTTTGGGTTGGCTTTTAGAAAATGAGAGCCAAAAGCACATCAGACCTTACAGGTTAGGACTCATTCTTGATAATAGCTGGCAATTGTGTCTGTTCCGGAGCAGACTTTGTGAAACAGAAGAGTGACAACAGGGGGTTGTCCCATATTGTAGTGTAATTCTTCAGATAAGGAAAGTGAGAGAGAGGCCTGTAACTTGAGGCCTGCATTTTTTTTGTTGATTGTCCAGTATTACAGTCTAGTACAGTTTTTCAGTATTTTTCTTTCACAGGTTTGGACCCATAGCCCTGAGAAGCCCTTCCTGAACTCTTACTCAATTTGTTCAAGCAGCTTTTAAATTGCATATCCTGGGGTTGCATGTGGGTTTGTCATGGAGTTCTGATATCAAGCCCTCAGAAGTACTCTCCCTGACTCAGTGAGTTTTCTGCAAATTACATATGTTCATCCCTGCAACCTGGGGTAGGGGTTTCTCACACAAATGCATTTCTTCCAAATTCCGTCTTCAACTGTTGTGCCCTTGCAGATTCATGTTGTGGCTAAAGTGTAGTTGTCTTATGTTCTAATTTGCTTGCAAGCAAGCTCTTTGGGGCAGGGAGCATCTGGTTGGAACAAGCAGACGCTTGTGCATTGCCAGTCAAACTAAGCCCTTAATTAGTGGCCCTAGGTGTTACCAGAATGAAACAGTTGGATTGTGGTGTATTAAAAAATTAACTGGCTGGAACTTGTAACCGATGAACATTGAGCACTTTAAGAGTGGCAATTCCATTCCTAGTTCCATGGTGACATAAGCAACTTTGGAGGTGATACAATTGATATTTTTTTTATCGCAAAAGTCATTAAGTTACTTGTATACTTGGCATATTCCTTTCTGTCCTGGGCAGAGGTAGCTAAGACATGTTTGTCATTCCCTTATGTCAATCAATGAAATAAAGTTTTATGTGAGTTAGTTCTGGTGACAGAGAGCTGCATTTCCCTATATAATTCTAGTCTTGTGCTTTCTTACAAGGGAACTGTGGACTAGGCACTAAAAGTCACTGTGTCAGCTCTCAATGTACCCTTGTAGCTTGTACATGTGCGTGCACAGTGCTGGGGACCAGTCATGACCATTATTTTCTGCTGGCATCTGGAATCAGCTATGGGACTCTGGACTGGTTGGCCAGCCCCAGTGAATGACCAGGAATCATCCCGATTCTTCTTGCATGAAGGGAGATCAGTGGGTTGTGAAAAGTTAACCTCAGGCTTGCAGGCAGTGACTTCTGAGCCACTTGTCCAAGTGGAAGCTGGTTATTCTACAGAGCCAGGAGTGTGTTATTCTAAATTATTTTCTCCTTCGGCCAAAAAAGAGTGAAGTAGCATTGTTATTACTGATGCATAGTGGATGTGCTTTCACATATGTGTGTAAGGACTCGTGCTTTGTATGAATGAGGACAAATTAATTTCCTTCTTTCTTTGGGTTAGCTGCTTGTCATGTGTGTAGCCAGCCAGGGGTCTTCAGGCTGGCTGAAGACAGCTGGGCACAGTGAAAATTTAGTTTTATCTGTTTCCTGTGGTGTATGAAGGTTTTCTCTCCTTCATGTGTTTTTTAGTACATCCCACCACACAGGTTCATTCCTCTAGGGCTGGCGAGCTCTTTTACATTGAACTTTGCTTTTCTTCCCGTTAACCCCTGGTAACATCAGATGCTTCTGGTTTGACTTAATCTCACTAAGGAGAGGCACAAGCACTTGCATGAATGTAAGCTTCTAAGTATGGTTTTGTCTATTGGAGTATCTGTGAATATGACTAAAGTTAGGCTTGTGATAATTTGAACTAAAATTCTGTTGGTTAGAAATGCTAAGATACTTAGCCGAGACACAGAATAGAACAGGCAATCCCAGCCACTCAAACCTTTTAAGCTATTGAGACTTGTACCTGTGGCATTGTAAAATAATAGGTTTGCAATTCTTTTTACTTTGCTTCTAAGGTCTGAATCTTCAAGGGTTGTCATCTTTCCTGTGCCAGCAAGATAATCTTTGGTAATGACTTAATTCCAGAGAGTGGGACTTCAGAGAGATTGCAGATATTGCAAATACAGCATAATGGGAAGGTCACTGACACTGGGATGGTTCCTTGAGACATCCTCTCAGCTGGCCTTCTTTGACTGCTATGGAAATATGGGCTATATAAAAAAAGGTAAAAAAAAACCCCAACCAAACAAAACAACAAACCACCCCACAGTGTAATGAAAAAATATCATTACCTTTGCTTTTATTTCCCAATTCTTGATTTTTTTTATTTGAATGAAAAATTGAATTCTGAAAATGTAATAATATTTATTTAACTTTATTTCTGTGAAAACAGTTTAATCTATTTTGCTTTGCTGGACAGTGAAGTTCGACTTCATTTCCTGCTGTCATGCACAGTCTTATGGCTCCTGAATTTATGTTGTACTGTTTGGGATGCTGAAAGTTTTCCTGAACAGGAAAATAGATTATTTTTTAAGTGAAGATAGAAAGCAGACCTGGGTAATTTTTTTTTTAATTATGGCTCTTGCAAAACAATGGATCCACATTTTTAAAGTAAAAAGCAAGGTTTGTATCCACTTAAGACATCACTGGTAGGTGGTGGGTGGGTGAGCAGGGTACCACTCTACTGTAGCATGCCAGTCTGTCCAGCTTCTCTGGCTGTTCCTGGAGCATGCGTGGGATTGCACAAGTGTTGTTGGGATGTTTCCCATGGCTTCCAAGGAGTCTATTTCCTTTTCAGTGGGAAATACTCTCACCCGCAGGGTATGCAGTGCCAACCCATCTTACCTCCACACATTGATCTTCAGCCTTGTTCTCCCATTTAGTGGGATTTTGGTTGCTGGGTGACCCAACTCTTCCTAGCAACCACCATCACAGGTATGTGTGCACTCAGGGCTGTTTTCTGCTGCAGTAACTGTTGTACATGGCTGTAGGCAGAGTCTGTTTGTCCTCTTGCCACTGTTGACCAGCAGTGTCAGCCAGCTAAGCTGTTTTTGAATAGGCACCAGCACCACCCACAACTGCTCAGCATGAATGCCCAGGCAAGGATTTAGAGAAAAGCCAATTAGTTGTGACCTTTATCTGCACAGAAAGCATTCCCTGTGCAGTATGAACTCTGCTGTGACCCAAACCTCAAAGTCAGTGTAAAGGACACATGGCCCAATGTGGCCTGTGCTGAGCTGCCTTCTAAATGCACTTTCTAAATGAGTGTTGTCAGCAAGCAGATGTTATCAGATCTGGGGAGGTGTCTCTCAAGCATGGTAGACTGTAAGGTTGAGGATTGCCTTTCTCAAATGAGCTGCCATCATGTGGGACTGGCATGACTGGGTTGGTTGGTCATTGTACCCAGCAAACATACCTGAGAAGTTCTTTACAGCTTTTCCTGGGGGATCACATCCTGCCCCTTGTTCCAGCATCAGCTCCTATGAGAAGACCTAAGAGCTTGGGGCTAAAAGCACTTTTCCTGAAAGTGGAAAGCAGTGTCTCAGCCTAGGGGTCCTGAAGAGGCTTTCATTAGTCATGTCTCCCGTTTCAGGGATGGATTGACCTGAGGCTTGTTGCCCAACTGCAAGGTAGATGGCCCTTATCTGAAGTTAGATTTATTTAAAGACAGGAGATGCTGGGATACTCCCAAATGCCTCAGCATTCATTAATGTTGCCAGAGAGAGTAGGTAGACCTTGTTTTCCGATGTTTCTAGGGAATGAACTCTTGATTGGCCTTGGGTAACTGATTAATTGATTTGACTGGGCTATGAACCTGGTTTTGAGCCACTGATTTCACAGAAGTTGCAGAATTGAAGTTGCTGATGGCATAAGGATCTTACCCATTCACATTCATTTTGTTATGAAGTCTGTCTCATCTTGCTCTTTTGGAATTGGATCACCTTGTGTTCATGATGCAGGCTTTTTAACTGATGTCGATCCTTCTTGGCATCTTGACTCTGTATAGGCATAAGATGAGAAGGAATTTCCCATCTTGATGAAAGGTTCTAGACAGGCAGCTACATTCTGCAGATTGCTGAGAGTGTGTCTGGATGTAAGCTGGGAAAATATAAAATAATCCTTCCATATCCTGTCACACAGTTACTACGCACAAAGCCAAAGTGATTGTTTCAGTCAGTTGTCTACAGCTGGACTGCTTTTGGGGGGTGGTTTCTTTTATTTTTTTCTTTATTTCTAGGAGTTGATTATTCTGAAGAAATAAGTTCTTTGGCCAAAGGCTAATTAACAGGACAGAACAATGGTATTTGGTGTGGAGCATATGAAGTGAAATAATTCAGAGGCTTAAAATTAGCAGCTTCCATTTGTATATTTTTTGTTTGTAGAAAGCCCTTTATTCTGGCTTGGACAGAACAAGTCATTCTTGGGAAAGCCCTCAGTGGTATTTTGCAGAGGCTTGCAGTGCAATGTGACACTTTCCTGTCTGTCTCCAATAGTAGCCCAGTGGACTTTTTATCTAAACCTGCTCAGTTTTCCATCCAAATCTTTGTAGGTTCTTTGCATCCAGGACATCCTGTGGCAAAAAAATTCACGCCTTGACTACGTGTTGCTGAAGGATTGTTTGTTTAGAACCTGCCTCTTGCTAACTTAAATTTTGTGCTTTCTGTCTCGTATTGGAGGAGAGAGTAAACACTCATTCTGTCTTTTTGCCACTCATCTCTAGCCCATCCCTCCATGTGTGGGGTGAAGAAACCACACCTTTGGCCAGATTCTCCCAACTAGGAGCCACCTGGAATCACACAATGCTTACCAGGAAAGGATATGGTGCAGTGAGAGCCATTGTAAGTTTTTATATGGTTCTAAATTTTACTTTTAAAGATGCCTGACCAGATGGATCAAAGATATGGTCTTGAAGGATTATTCTGTATTATTGGCTTGTTCCATGATAAAACACAAGAAGTTTGGTCTAAATCCATAAAGATGGAACAGCTCATCTTTGCTTGCACTCAGAATGGTTAATGTGGGATTTTTAGAGGAGGAGAAGCCTGAAATGTCTCATGCTCCAAACGTGTTTTCCAGCCTGACTATAAAGCATTGTTCCTTGTGTTTGCAAATGTGGCTTTTGTAGTTCTTCATGCCTGAGCTGAAGTGAGTGTTGAGTGAGGTCTCCCAACACAGGCAGCTTCTCAGCTAATCAAGTATCTCAGGGCAATGGCATTGCCCTCTCTGGGCCTTTTGAGGAGGGAATGGGAAAACTGTTACCAGACGTGTTGTTTATGCCAGCTGCTGTTAGCTGTACTTTCCTGGTGGAGGGGACCCATGCAATGCTGGGGAGTTGCTGTAAACTGTCAGAGAAGCTGGTGTGTGCAAAGGGACCTTTTCTCATCACAGCAGTGTAATAACTGATCTAGGCCAGTGGGGATGGGCTGTGAGTCAGGAGGTGTGTATTTACTCAGTGGCCAAGGCAGGAATGGTTGGCACTGCTGTAAGCAGCCATCTCCAGTCCTCCCTTCTCCCTCGGTAGATGCATGTGAGGTAAGATAAGCCATGCTATAGGTGCCTCAGTGGTTCTAGGTGTCCCTTGTATTGTCTTCCTCATATGTCTGAACTTGTGATAAGTAGTGTGGCTTTTAATCTGACTTGTTTGAAGCTGAAGTTCAGCAGCAAATGGGCTGTAAATTACAGATGGAGCTAAGTGACTGTGTCTTAATGTGGGGTGGATGAGGCTCCTGTAATGAAGGTTTTTTTTTAAATCCCTCAGACTTCTTGTCGTGCTGGACTGCTGTGCTTTGTGATGTCAACACAGCACTGCTCCTGCAGGGTGAGTCAGGGGAATGCCAGGGCTGCACACTGTGAACTGTGAGAGGAGGGGACCTCTTTTGCAAAGAGATCTCTTGGCACAACAGTTTTGTAGGCTACTCCTTCTTTCTGATAGGTGCTTCTTGATGCTTTACCACTGTGTTCTTTGCTAATTTCCTTCTGAACTATGCACGTAAAATGCTATTGCCCTGCATAGGATGATAAAGTTAACAGGTGAAAGCTAGTCTTCCAAGAGAATCCTTGGAACTTGGATATGAATTAGCCATGGCTTTGCTGATGTGCTAGAGAGTTATGAGTAGAGTAACAGAGAAGATGAGAAACTCAGTGTGTGCATCTACACGTGCAGGTGACTGCTGGATGAGGCTGAGCTGTGGTGGGTATTTGCACTGAGCAGAAACTGAGTTATGGGAGGAAAGTAGAAGACTTGCTGGTCTTGCAGGTACACGTGGAGTTGGAGCAGTGTATGGTTTCTGTCACTATGAGCCGTAAGCCTTAACCAGCCTCTTAAGCTAATAACATAGTGATAGTTTGCAAATTTTGTAAAATTTCTCCCCGTCAGAAAAGATGATAACTATCAGAGCTGCAGCATCCCCCTGCCTGCCGGGCTGCAGAAGCAGTCTTATTTTGTAACATATTGTAGTTTGGGAAGGCAAGGAGGAAACGGGAGGGTTAAAGGCTCCACTTGAGTGGCAACACATTTGTTACTAGACACTATCCACTTGCTGAGTGAAGGCTGCAATAAGTTTTGTTCAATCACAGCTACGTTTATACAAAGAGATTCTGGCTCTCATAGTGGATTTGAGGATAAAAAAAAACCCCAACCCTTAATGGATGTGTCTCAGATTTGGCGTATTGTGGGTGTTAAGGACTGCAGTCTGAATATTTTTGGCTTAGGAGGCATTTTAGAGTCTTATTTCTTAGTTGGTAGCATTCTTTTTGCGTTGTCAAAATTTGATGGCTGGTTGGAGGAATGTGTGCATGTATGTGAGTGCCTATACCATTGGTCTCTGCTGGGTAGAACTGACTGTTCTAGTCTCTTCGCAAGTACTGCATTTTGGAGGTTTATCTTGAGTGGAATTTAAAATCACAGAATCATGGAATTGTTACGATTGGAAAAGACATCTAAGATCACCATGTCCAACTGTCAACAAACAACCTCACCCATCACTCCCCCCCTCCCAAAAAAAAAAAACCCAAAAAAACCCCACCTCACCATATTATATTCCTGAAGTGCCTCACCTACGTGTTTTTTGAATACCTCCAGAGATGGCGACTCCACCACCTCCCTGGGCAGCCCATTCCAGTGCCTGACAATTCTTTCAGAAAAAAAAATTCTTCCTAATATCGGATCTAAACCTCTCCCTGGTGTGACTTCTGGCCATTTCCTCTGGTCCTGTTATTTACTTGTGAAAAGAGGCTGCACCCACCTCTTTGCAACCTCCTTTCAGGTAGTTGTAGAGAGCGATAAGGTCTCCCCTCAGCTTCTTCTCCAAACTAAACAATCCCAATTCCCTCAGCTTTTCCTCACAGGTCTCATTCTCCAGACCATTCACCAGCTTGGTTGCCATTCTCTGAACTCACTCCAGCACCTCAATGTCTTTCTTGTGGTGAGGGGTCCAGAACTGAATACAATACTCGAGGTGTGGCCTCACCAGTGCTGACTACAGCCTCACGATCATTTCCCTTCTGCTGGCCACACTATTTTTGATACAGGCCAGGATGCTGTTGGCTGCCTTGGCAGGACGATCTTGGTTCTGCTCTTCTAAGAGTATTTGCTTTTGAGAACACACCCAAGGTGAATAGGAGTTTCTGTTGTAGGCATCAGTTGCATTCAGTTCTTTGTGATCAGAGAGCATGCCTGCTATTTCTGGTGACTGTGGACTCCATGTGTTCATGCAGCATAAGCTCCTTGGTGCTGTATACTGTACTTCTCAGAAGCAATGGCGAAGCATTGGGACTTGGTGGGGTTTTTTTATTTTGTGAAAGCCACTGGTGTTTTAATCTTTAGTCTTTCCCTGCAAAATCATCTCAGTTTAGCAGGGGGTAGATTTAGAAAAGCACGTTTTATGAAGACTGACTGCTCCAAGAGAACTGATGTGAGATAGATGAGAGTGCAGAGTGTCCAGCTGTGTTCTGTGGGTTTGACCTGACCTGTATTTTGATCAGTCTTTGTGCCCCTTCCCAGTGCTGAAGCCAGCCCTACTGTGCTTTTCTCTGTATGGAGTCCTCTGAGTCACTCCACTTGCAAATGATGATCCCCAAGTCTAGGGCAGTGCCCTGTTACCTCTCTAGTTCCATTCAGGTTTGGCCACGGTTGTAACTTCTCAGGAGCTGGAGACCATAGATAAATGTAATCTTGCCATACAAATGGTATATTCTAAACACATGTATTTTTCATGGAATTACAGAAGGATGAGGGAGAGGATTTGAAACAGTAATACCACTACACATGCGCTTCCTTGCACCCCCCTACCACTCATGTCCTCTCTGTTCTGTGTGAACCTAGTGCTTTCGTCCCAAGATCTAGGTAACCCAACTTAAGCCCATGCTTATGGAAATGAAGTTCAGCCATTGTTCCTCAGAAGAGATATTCAGTTTCCATGTTCCCTGGTTAATGACTCCCACCACTTGCACCATGAGAGTTGCTAGTTTTGTGAGGTAAGCATTCAGTAAAAATTGACATCTGTGTTGTTAAAAAAATGGGGATTGCTACCTAGAGTGACTCTCTGCTTCCCTCAAATTTATGAAACCAAATTTATTTATGAAACCAAATCAAATTTATGAAAAAATATTGTTGGTTAAGTAGAATCTAGGCTCATGCAGAAGACTAAATGTGCAGCATTCCTACAAAAATAGGAATTTTGCTGTCTTTGGCATGGGGCAGACCTTGAAAAAAAGGCATTGAGGAGTGCTATGTCCCACTGGTCCATCAGTGTTTTCACTGACTTGGCCAGACAGCTGTGCTCTCAAGCAGGACAATGTTCAAGGGTTATGAACCCTGGGTTTGAACTGTAGTTATTGCAAGGAAATGGGGGAAGGAGCTTGAAGACATAGCTATCGTGAAAATTAAAAAGGCAAATAATAATGGCAATGGAAAAATAAGAGTTTAGAAAGCTTTTCCAAAATAGGGCTGTTCTGGCTGGAATTCTAGCTTTTGGAGGACCCCAGCTATGAAACTCGGATCTAGTCTGGGCAGTCATACCTCACTTTTGGATGTTTTAAGACTGAACTGAACTTAATTTCTAACTGTGCTGCTTTTCTTGAGGAGAGAGCAGGCATTACAGCTTGTTTTATTAGCATAAATTGTCCCTGTAATGCTGAATCACCCTAAAATAAAATTTAAAGGACAACTTGGGAGAGGAGTTAGATGTTAATTTGAAGGTCTGTTTGACTCATTCCTTCCTTCTTCCTCATGTTCCATGGCTCAAAAGTGCCTTTCAGTGTCTCATAATCTCCCTTTTCCCACTCTCTAATTCAGAATTTCTTATAATTAGGAAGCTGGCACCTCCCTCATTCAAGATCAGGCAGTGTCCCATGGCAACTGCAGCAATTGTTGACCTGGAAAAATAACATGGAGGAAATTTAGGAAAATGTTTTTACTAAAGCTGAGCAGCTGGGACAAAAGAGTCAGCAGAGTCCTGTGGGAAGTCCTGGCAGTCAGGTGAAGTCCTTGGTGACTGGAAAAAGGGAAACATTGCACCTTTTTTTTTTTTTTTTAAAAAAAAAGGGTAGAAAGGAGGTCTGTGGGAACTACTGACCTGTCAGCCTCACCTCTGTCCCTGTGAATATCATGGAACAGATCCTTCTAGAAGCTCTATTAAAGCACATAAAGGACAGGGAGGTGATTTGAGATGGCCAGCATAGCTTTACCAAGGTCAAGTCCTGTCTGACCAACTGAGTTGCCTTCTATGATGCAGTGACTGCATCAGTGGCTGAAGGAAGATCTATAGATGTCATCAATCTGGACACCTGTAAAGCCTTTGATGTAGTCCCCCCCCAACATCCTTTTCTTTAAATTGGAGAGATATGGATGATAGGTGGGCTGTTTGATGGATGCTCGATGTCCAGATGAAGATCGGTGACAAGTAGTGTCCCTCATGGGCCCATACTGGGACCAGTGCTCTTTAATATATTCATTAATGACATCGACAGTGGGATTGAGTGCAACCTCAGCATGTTTGGACTTGACACCAAGCTGAGGGGTGTTGTTGACACACCTGGGAGACAGGATGCTATCTAGAGGGACCTAGAGAAGCTTGGGAAGTGGGCCTATGTGAACCTCATGAGGTTCAACGAGGCCAAGTGCAAGCTCCTGCACTTGTGCCCTGTGTTGGGGCAATCAATACAAGCTGGGTGATAAAGGGATTGAGAACAGCCCTGCAGAGAAGGACTTGGGGGTGTGGGTGGATGAAAAGCTTGACATGAGTGGGCAATGTGTGCTTGCAGCCCAGGTGGGCAACAATATTCTGGGCTGCATCAAAAGAAGTGTGGCCAGCAGGTTAAGGGAGGTGATATGACTGCTTTGTTCCACTCGAGACCTCACCTGTCATATTGTGTCCAGCTCTGGAGTCCTCAGCACAAGAAGGACATGGAACTGTTAGAAAAAGTATAGAGGAGGGACACAAAAATGATCAGAGCGCTGGAACACCTTTCCTATGAAGAATGAAAGAACTGGGCTTTTTTCAGCCTGGAGAAGAGAAGGCTCCAGAGAGACCTTATTGTAGCCTTTTAGCACTTAAATGGGGCCTATAAGAAAGCTGGGGACAGTCTTCTTAGCAGAGTCTGTTACAACAGGACAAGGGGAATGGTTTTAAACTAAAAGAGGGTAGATTCAGACTCGATATAAAGAGGAAACTGCAATGAGGGTGGTGAAATACTAGAGGAGGTTGCCCAGAAAGCTGGTAGAAGCCACATTCCTGGCAATATTAAAGGTCAGGTTGAACAGGGCTCTGAGTAACCTGGTCTAGTTGAAGATATTCCTTCTCACTTCTGGGGAGTTAGACAAGATGACCTTTAAAGGTCACTTCCTACCCAAACCATTCTGTGATTCTGTGTTGATCCCTTTCTGGTTTTGTGCCAGGAACCAGTGAGTGAGACCCAACTCAGCAAAGTGTCTTTCCAGGGCACTTGGAAGGAGCTTTCCTTAGTTGCAGAGGTTTCCTGGAGTGCCAGGGCTCAAGTGAATGAGCCTGCATCACAACCAACCTTATATGTGGCATCACAGTCAGCATTGGCCTCTGCTGGGGAAGCCATCTCCCTGAAGATAAAACCCCTTGGGAATGATGCCTTCCAGTCTGTGTGCATTCTTGATTCAAGCTGGGGAGGAGGGTTCGTCTGTCTTTGGTTGTGTCTTTGTCTTATCTACTCCTCCACTGCCCCAAACTACACCTCTGGTGTTTTAGTTTTTCAGGACAGTGCAGGCATTAAATGAAGTCTTTTGGGAGAGATTTGTTCTGTTTTAGAAGTGAGATTCCATTCTCTTTAAGCTCCCAGATGATTCTTAATGTAATTACTTGTGATCATATAGCAGGTTAATTTCTCTTCTGTAAGCAAACCAAGAGGAATTCTACTTGTGTGGGGTTTTTTTATTGTCTAGTGTAGTTCAGGAGTTTAGACTCTTAGAGTGATGGGACCCTTTAGGACCTCGGCAATTCTGGTTGCAGCTAATTGTCATTAATCAATTGACAAGTAGTAGTGTGATGAAGGACAAAGAATTTTCTCTTATATCTGTTAGTTTCTATCTTTCATGTTATAAATCTTCCTCAAATGTATAAGCTTTAAACTCGGTTCTCTTTAAATACCATCTGGTTATTCTACACAAATCCATCCTTCCTTGCTGGAGATCAATGAAATCAAATGCACGGTGAAGTTTGTCCACATTTCCGTCTGGTGTGGTAGGAGTCCTTAGACTGACAGAAGGCGTGTCTGGTGCTGGAGCTGAAGGACCCAGTTTTAAGACTCGGAGCCTCATCAGCATGAGGCTGCTGTCCTTAAACTTCTGATGCATCTCCTAAAGAAAGACTAGAGGGTGGATGGGCACCTGTCCTCTATTTTCTTGTTTTGTGCCACGGCTTGTAAATTCACATCTGTGTCAATAGAAGAATTTCTTCTCTTTAATGTTGCATATTAATTGTACTGGGTCCACTCCTGGGCAGCCCATTCTAGCTGACCCAGCTTGAGCAGGGGCTTGGTTTAGATGATACCAAGTGGTGTCTTCCAATCTAAACCCTTTTGTGCTGTGAATGAAACCATGATCTAGTTGGATCTTTGACACAGAGGTCATATTCATATTTTCTGCTGTAGCAGTACCACAATTCTGACTTTTTTTTTTGTGAGGAAAACAGGGCTGTGATGCCTGAGACGAGTAAATCTGTGGCTAATATAAGACAGGGGCTGTGCAAGGGAGGCTGAAGACCTGAACACAATACCACTGTGTTTAGTGGAATGCTTTTGAAGAGAGGAAAGTGTTATGTTAAAGCCTGGGAAGAGTCAAGGGATAGAGCATTTATCTCCAACTAGTCAGAGCATTAGTCTTTGATTCCCTCTATCTGGAAATTCTTGTTATCCATACAGACAGACTTTTTTTTTGAACTTCCATTAATCTTTGCCTGTGTTGTGTATTATGGCAAAGAGTTTCATGTGTTCAACTTTCAGCTTGGCAAGATTAATTGTTAGTCTGCTGTGAACGATGGTTCTCTGTTAGAGAATGTGGGAGCTAGGGTCTCATGCATAGGAGCTTGGGAGACTTCAGTTCCAACCAGGTTATAATCAGTGGAAGGATTTGATAATAAAGAGAATGTAACAATACTAAAATGGAAGACCTTGCTAAATGACAAATGGAAGGAAAATTACAGTCTCTTTGAGAAACATGAAGACCAAGCAGGAGGGTATTTGCATGTTTGTTACCCATACAAACAGATGAGAGTACTTCCAAGAGACCGTGCAGGTCATAGGACATCAAAGGCAGTGTGTAATCTGTTTACTTCATGCACAAGTGCTGGATTTTAAGGCTTTATAATGGTTGGCCAGTGATGTATCTTATGAAGATATTCTAACTTCTGAGGATATTTTTTAGAACAAGTGTATGATGATACCAGTGGCAATAATGGGATAAACAAAGTCAAGATGTTAAGAGAAATGTGCTACTGGTATGTTCTTTTTTTCCAAAAGAAAAGCTGTTTGTCAGGAAAAGTGACTCTAGGTGTCTCTAATTGCCTTGATTCTGAAAAGCACTTGGTTGCTCTTAATTCACAGTTGGTTAAAGAACAGGTGCTTACTTTTTCCATAGTCAGCATCAGGAAGATGATGAGCAAGATTGTGGGAGCCCCTTTTTCCCCATGAAGGCTTTTTATTGTCCTACTAATCTAATTTCTCTGGGATCTACTATGGGACCAAATCTCCAGACTCAGTATCTTCCTGTTTAAAAGACCTTTCTCTTCTAGGTGCTTTGAACAAAGCCTCTAGGGAATTGTTCAAGGCAACTCACAGGGATTTAGTCTTGGGCTACCTGTGGGACCAGAAAGGATTTAGAGGAGAGTTATCCATATGAGATTAAGGGCTAGCAAAATTGGTCTTGGACAGAGAGGAGTGAATATTTTGGAAGCCCAGGGTTGATAGACACAAATATCAGTCATTGACTCAAATCCAACTCCTATCTTAAGCATCCCAAGCCAGTGACGTTTTGCAATAGCTCTTTGACCTGCATGTGCTAGTCATGTGTCAGTGCCTCTGTTTTGGAAGCAGCACGATGCTATGTATTGACACACAGTACAAAAAAATGGAGCTGATAGGTTTCCCACACAGAGCATTAAGCCTCACTGAAAACCCTGCCTTGTCCAAATGAAAGGTTTGTGTGGGAATGAACCACAGACTAAGGTCAGTACCTCTCCAGTTCTAACTGGAGCCTTAGCTTTTGTAACAAAGACAGGACCACTGTCTGTACAGCAGGGAGCACAATGGCACCTCAGTGTCAGCTGTCCCCTCTATGAACTAACATGGCACAAACAAGGTATTATACCTGTTCTAGGGACAACCAGAAGTCTGTTAATTTGCCAGTTTTCCCCAGTGCCAGCTGCCTTTATTAAATGACGCGTGTGTGAATACGGTCTAGAAAACTGTAGTTGCAGTGGGAAGGAACAACCCCCTGCATTTATTCTGAGTATCAGCAGTTGGGAGAAGTCTGTGCCACTTTCTCCAATCATCATTTGACAGTTGGGAAAGTAGTTTAAAGATTAGCAAGGAAGAAGGATATTTTCTGATTTCCTAAAGGATGATGTAAAATAGAAGGGTAAAATGTAGCAAGCTATTTTTCTCCTCCTTTTTTAAAGCAACAGACTTTTGGGGGAACAAAACCCCCAAACATAATCCTGGAGGATGGTCACAAAATAGACGTGTTGACTTAATAGCTGACAAATTTTGTGCCAGTCAAATTTTCTGCACTATTCCTGTTTCTCTGCATCAGCTGTATGTGTCTTTCACACACACCTAGTTAAGAGTAGTTGTTCTTTTGGGTCTCAGGGAGGCTGAAACATCCTCAAGGATGTTTCTCTAGAAACAGTGGTGAAGATGAAATGGGTCCATACGAGTGTAACGGTTGCATCCTGCGTCATCTTCTATAAAAGTCAAGCATAACACATCACACACCTTTAAAATGGAAACACAGCATATAACCTGTTGTCACTGGATTCGTTTGCAGGCAAGTAGCCTGTGAGACACAGCTAAGAATGGTGGGAATGTTTGTTGTTACTCTGAATAAAAAGGTGTAAGGAATAATAAAGCTTATCCTACAGTGATAATGTTATTCTGTAACTTTCTTTTACAAAGGTTTGGGGGGGGGTTTTTAAGTATTGCATTCTCCCTTAACACATTTGATTTTGGTCCTTGCCACAGACACACTTTTAAGTTATAAGATCAGATCTCTGAGCTATCTAACTTCCAGGTATGCTCTATGTAGTAGAACAAAAGTCAGTTTAGAAGCAAAGTAGGTAGGGTTTCCCTTGTATAGGAAATGCAGTGGTGGTGGTATCTATCTGACCTACAACAGCTTTGAGATCTCTCAACCCTTCTCAAGAGGCAACTACTAAGTTTCTTCAGTTCTAGAACATGTTTTGAATAAGTGGGTGTTTGGGTATACAAGTGGTTTGAAATCCATTAGTTGACCCAGAGGAAACTGGGACCTTGATGGGCTTGAGAGGTGGGCCCATGCCAACCTCATGAAGTTCATCAAGGCCAAATATAAGGTCCTGCACCTGGGTTGAGGCAATCCCAAGCATAAATACAGGCTGGATGGAGTACGGATAGAGAGTAGTCCTGAAGAGAGAGACGTGGGGATGCTGGTTGATGAAAAGCTCAACATAAGCCAACAATATGCAAGTGCAGCCCAGAAAGCCAACTGAATCCTGGGTTCCATCAACAGAAGTGTGTGTGGACATCAGGTTGAGGGGGGTGATTCTGCCCCCTCTGCTCTTGAGTCGTTCCCCCCCCCCCCCCCCCCCCTCCCCCCCCCCCCCCCTCAGCCCCCCCCCCACGC
>JANIJG010012494.1:0-23093 GCA_024611175.1 Megaceryle torquata
CCTAACAACTCGGTTCATTGAATATTTAATAATACAGGTGACATGAGGCCAAATTGTTGAATCCTGTCCGTGATGCCAATTAAAAATGTCCCGTCCCACTCAGTGGATGCTGAGGGAGGTGAATCATTATGATCCCCTGAAAGAGGCTGTCCCTGCACGGCAAGGCTGCAGAAGCAGAACAGTCACAACAATATCAAACAATTTATTGGTTCTCCCCAACAATCAGTAAATGGTGTGGATAAAAGTGTTCTGGAATAAATGTTACTTTCTTATCAATTACTGTAAGGCAGAACTAAGTATCAAGGAGAAGGGAAAAGTGAGTAGAAAGAGGAAAAGGGGTGGGGCGGGCATAGAGAGAGAGAGAGAAAGATAAAGCAAAAGGTATTACCACCCTTGGGTCCAGTGATGTCTAATGGGATGAGTCCAGATCTGCAAGGAGCCAAAGGAGAACAGACATTGAGAGCCACTGACACTTCCTCCCGACAGGCCTTGCTCGTTCTCTGTTCAGATCTTACCACCACACAAGGTTTGAGGCAAAAAACTTTTGCACTGACTCATATAAATAACATAATAATTGCAACCAAATCTCTGTAGTGTATGCAAGGCTGGAAAATGGATCTAAATACCACATCCATCAGCTGTAATGTAAAAGAAACTAGAACAAAGTGGACATTTAGAAAAAAAATAAAAATAAAAAATTTAAAATATTTTGCTGCCACCTTCTGGAATTTAGTAAGATGAGCATCTCAGTTGTTTGTAAGATGGACGTAACAGCCTTCAGCAGCAACTTCTAACCTTATTACAGAGAAAGAATACAGGCATTTCTTCTCTATTACTTTTTAAATTCTAAAAAAGTATGTCCAATGTCAACTTCCACGAAGAGATGGCGTAGCACAGACTCAAATTGAAGGCATTCATGTGTGAATAGAGGAAAAAAAGGTGCATCAAGTATAACTCTCAACAAATGCCATGAATAATCAGCAGATCAAGCATTATTTGGTCATAAATAAATATAGAAATAAAGCAAGGAGCTGCTCACAGGGGATACATAAATATCAATTAACCACTCACAATTAATTGTTAGGTTAAATTCAAGGTGACTTAGAACTTGGGGCCTCTTTCCCCCTGGTGTGCTGTGGCCTTTGTGTAACTGCACTGCTTTTAAAATATAGCTCTACATAAATAAACAAGAGGCAAAGAAGTCCTAAGGCTCTGGGCTCTGTCCTACAGAGTCCCTCCCTGTTTCCATCAGATAGATTTTCTTCTGCACCACATGTGAAAACGTAATGCATTTTGGGGAAGATTAATATATGCAAATATTGCACCAGTACAGAGAGCATGTCAGAAGTTCTTTATTATCACTAAGACAACTGGAGCACGCATCTTATTTTAGAAAAGGAGCGATCAGAAGCATTTCAACTGGAGAAAGAATGGAAAAGTCCCTATCTGTACATGGTCCTGGAGACTCTAGTTTTCTCTTGAAGCACAAGATCATTATTTTCAGAGCATCCTGGGGTTTGATCACTTCCATCACTGCTTGTACAGTGGACAGATGACCTCTAGGGCAGACAGGTCTGCAGGGATATGTGCTGCTTGGCAAGGTGTCCGGTCAGCTGCGGCTTGGCGCTCACCAGGTGTATTGCACAACTGTCTTTCGGGGAAAAAAAAGTCAGAGTACTAGGAGGTGTAAGCACCAGGTGATTTACTTCTACACCACTATCATCTCTTCATCTCTAAAATTTAATTTAAATTAATATACAGGTGCTTCTTTTTATCCAGTAACCATTAAAGTGTACGTTCCTTATGAAAAGTGCTTCTACGTGAAGACTTAAATCCCAAGCAGGAAGTTTTGGACCTATATATAAGTGGGGTTGATTAAACCTGTGTGAGTCCTGTCTTCTGCTGCAATGGCATATCCTGAGGGGTGTACAAATATAGACATCCATTGTGTGGGTTATGTGTTGCATATGGGATAATAAATCCACATGACTTCAGCTGGTTTCTGCAAAGCAAGGGCAAAGTATAGAGAAGGCTCTGGCGAGACCTCATAGTGGCCTTCCAGAACCTGAAGGGGCCCTACAGGAAAGCTGGGGAGAGACTGCTTATAAGGGCATGTGGTGATAGGACAAGGGGTAATGGTTTGAAACTAGAGCAGGGTGGATTTACATTAGACATTAGGAAGAAGTTCTTTACTATGAGGGTGGTGAGACACTGGAACGGGTTGCCCAGAGAAGCTGTGGACTCCTCATCCCTGGAACTGTTTTAAGACCAGGCTGGGCACTGAACAACATGGTCTAGTAGGAGGTGTTCCTGCCATTGGCAGGGGAGTTGGAACTGGATGATCTTTGAGGTCCCTTCCAACTCAAGCCATTCTATATGATTCTGTGAAGTCTGACTTCAGCCCTGGTAAGAAAGCTGCTCATCGGTGACAGAAGGCCTCAGTTTTGGTGCACAGACCGGTGTGTGCTCTGCCGTACCTTACTGTCTGGCCGTGTAGTTACGGCACACAGAGAGCCTCACGATTCGAGAGGCAGGAGCTCAGCGCTGCGAACTCAAGGCCTGAACTCCACCAGCAGCGCTCGAACCGCCCTTTATCCGATCCCCGGGCCGCCCTATATCCGGTCCCTCCTTCGAGGGAGGCGGTGTTGCCAGGCGACGGGCAGCACCGCGGCCGTACAGGCAGCACCGCGGCGGGAGGGGCAGCGTCAGGGCCGAGGCCGGCGGTTCCCGTAGGGCCCGCCGGCTGGCTGTCAGCGGCGCTGCGGGCGGGAACGAGAGGCCGCCGTTGCCTCCGCCACTGCCGCCATGTCGGGGGCTGTCGGCCTCAGGCGGCCGGTGGGGCGGAGCAGCGCGGTGCAGGTGAGCGGGGCGGCGGTTGCAGGCCCGGAGCGCTGCCTATGGGGCCCGGGAACGGCGTTGGTGGCTTTTTTCCGCGAATAGGTTTCTGCGACTCAGCGTGCAGTAGTTTGATCTTAAAGACAATAGACACAAAAAAGCCGATTTTCTATCGCAGTGAAAACTGGGAAGCAGGTTTCCTTCCGTGCGGGTACTGGAAGCTGCTCCCCGTCCATAACCTGGAAAACAGTCACTCTGAGACGTGAACGGTTGGACTTCCCTCTTCCCAATAGCGCTGCAGAAGTGACTGGCTGAAGGACCAGCACTGACCGACAGCTGGGGCCTCGGGAAGAGCGTGAGCCAAACGACCTGCTCTCAAACCTACAGTGGCTTGTGGCTCAGGGTCCTCTAATCTAGAGATGCTTTTGCATTTCTTTATGTACTTTTAATCTATAAATAAGGCCACTTGCTTTTAGAACCCATGTAAACATGCTGTGGTGTCTGTGATGTCCTCCTGCAGCAGAGAGGCCAAATGGCTTCTGTGAAGATCTCCCGTTATTTTGGCGCCTGCCACATGCTTCAGTTTCTTGCCCTGCAGCAGTCAGTAGGCCCTGCCCACCTCCTTTGCTCCTGTGAGTGTACAGGCCTTTTGTTTGTGCTCTTGCCAATGAAAACATATAAAAGGGGGAAAAGTGTCCCAAGGATGATAGTCATTACTGCCAAAAAAATCAATGAGGGATCCACAACATATGTTTCTTCTGAAGAAGAAATATAAATTAATACATGGAGGATTGGTTTTGGTTTTGTTTTTTAACACCGGAAGAATTAAGGGAATGATAATAGAGTGAAATCACTGTATTTTATTTATCCTTTGCAATTTTCAGTGAAGGGGTTAATCCCTGTTGCTTAGTTATATTTATGTCTGTGTGAGAGGGGGGGAATTCATGCTGAACTTAAAGAAGTGAATCTTCCCTTCTGTGTAAAAGTTATTTGGGAAACTATTTCAGGATGAGCAACAAGAACCAATTTCTGCTCATGCAGCAAGAGAGCAAACAGCTGAATACTCAGATGACTTTGAGAGTGATGAAGATGGCATTTTAAACGGTAAGATAAAATTAATTATTTTTCCTCACGTTCTTCCATTTCTTAACTCCTTACTAGATCATAGAGAATCTTTGTGAGTCAGTGTGATTTATTGCTCCAAGAAGTCATTAAGTCCTCCTCTTCCAAGTTAGGAGCAGAATTACCAGTGAAATCAGTGTTGGTTCCAGCCTGCTAGACCAGTTGCAGTCTGTGCTGCTTCCTGCAGTGGCAGTGCCCCGTTTTACTCCTTAGCCATGTTGGTTACATCTGGCTGAGGAAGCAGTGCATGGTTCTATGAATGAAAGTGGGTGTGGGCAGAGGGAAAGCCATGTTGTTGTCTTATTGTTTTCCCAGTCTGGAATCAGTAAATAAGGGCTTCAGGACACACTGCAGCGCATGCTTGCCCGGCAGTGTACGCAAACCAGGAATAGCTTTGATCTGTCTGGCTTTCTTGGGCTGGGATGGTTTTGGTATTTGCTAATGTTTATATTTATTCTAACAAGATTAGACAAATGGCTCTTCTTCCTCCTGATATGACGCTGCATGTTAGGGAAATATGAATCATATACATCATCGTGTATTTTTAAAAGGAATTCTTCTGGGTCCTGGTTTTCATTCACATCTAGAAACATCTTTTAAAAGTTTGTGGGATGCTTTGATTTCCCTTGCTGACAAGATATAGAAAAAGAGCTCCTCCTTCATTAAACAAGTTCATCGCCTATTCTGACATTCTTTTTTCATCTTCCTCAAGCATTTGAACTTTAAAATAAAGTCAGTTAGAAATAACAGGCTACAGAAAGAAAAATATGTTAAATGTGAACCCTAGCATTGGAACAGATACCTCCTTTGAGTACCTTCTAGTAGATTTCAGATGGGACAGAAGTGAATAGAAGGGGAGGGATAGATTCTGGTAACCAGATGTGCCTATCATTCTTCTTCTGAACATGCTTCCACTTCTTCTGGCATTGGAGACATAGTTTTTTAGAAGGAATTTAAATTGCATGTAATATAAGAATTAATGAATGACTGAAGTATTTTCATTGTATTGAGTCCATGGAAACAGATTACAGGAAAGGAAATAGAATAAGGATCTCATTTGGCTTTGCAGAGATCAGAGGTGCAGAAAAAGAAATGCTCAAGGGCTTAGGTCAGGAGAGTTACATGAAAAATACTTTTAAATTATAGAAGATATAGTTTCTGTGTCACTTTTTCTTTCACTTGTCTCAAATGGAATTTGATAATGTGCTTTTTTCAGATATTGGGGAAGAACTTAATGAAAGTAATTCAAGTGCTGAAAGCACTAAGAAATCAGTTGCGGTTGAGAGTCCACTCTCAGATGATGATGCTTCAGAAGAAGCAGCAGATTTGGAAAATGGAGCTACTGATGACTTGACTTTATCCTTTCATGAAAAGAAGCTTCAGCTTTTAGAAAGTGAAAACACACGGGATGACAGAAAAGATGGTGAAGAAGAATGTTTGGAAAGTCAAAAGGAGTGTAATGACACAGAAAATAATGAAGAGTGTTCAGCTGCTGAAGAGACAGCATGTGCTAATAGTCAAAGACACCACTGTAATGACTTGTCTGTTCATGAACTACAGAAAACAAGAAATCAAGAAGAAAACAAACCAATACCAAAGCCACGAGTGCACAAACCAATAAATTCTTCAGCATTGGGTAAAAAGAAAACATTTGAATGTTACTGCTTTTGTTTGCTTAGCAACATTACAATATTTTCTAGTGTTGTATTTTGGGTTATTTTCTGTCTGAAGTATCATCTGCTTTGACTTGCAGGGAATTCATTCAACATTCTTCTAAAAATACATGTTTTTAGAACCTGCAGTTGCCAGGGATTGAACTAAACCAATGTGGGTGTCCTGGGTCCAGCTGGGATAGAGTTAATTTACACAAGAATTTGGGAGGGGGCTCAGCCAGGACAGCTGACCCAAGCTAGCCAAGGGGACATTCAATACCATGTGACATCATGCTCAGTCTATAAACTGAGGGAGCTGGCTGGGTGGAGGAGGGATCTTGGCTCAGGAACAGGATGAGCATTGGATTGTGGATGGTGAGCAACTGCACCGTACATCGCTCACTTTATACATTTATTAGTTTTTATTGGTATTATTTCTTCTCTCATTGTGTTGTCCTGTGAAAATGTTCTTATCTCAGCCTACAAGGTTTTACCTTTTTCCTCCAATTCTCTTCCCCATCCCACCGACCACGAATGGGGAGGAGTGAGTGAGCAAGCAGCCACCAGGTGCTTGGTTGTCAGCTGTGCCTAAACCACAACAGTGCCCAAAATGGGACCCAAAGGTTGAGATAAGGACAGATCTGTGAAACAGATGATGTGAAAACAAATTTGCTATACAAATACCTTAGTTAACTATTCACGTGTCACAATGTTGTTCTTCAGTTCACATGGTGGTGTTATGTAAATCCTCTGTGCACTACCTATTCCCTGTGGTGATGCTCATCACCTTTAAGGGAGGCATCAGGTTTATCACTTTACTGTACTGGGTAATGGTTTACAACACGATTACATCACTGGTCATGAGATTATACTGGTATTTCTATGCAGCACTGTTGTAGTTACTGTATCTCAGGCACCTCCTTTCAGAATTTATTAGTAATTGCACCCCACCTATGTGGAAGACAAGGAGGGATGCTCTCTCCCACTCTTACACCTCCCTCTTCTCCTTTAGACTGATTACAACAGCTTTTACATCAGCTTTTGAGAATTTTGAATATCCTTGGGATGTTCAAGCCAGCATGCTTTTATTGTTATGTCTCCTGAATGTGTTTCAGATCTTATTTAGGGTTACAGATTTTTTTAAGAATACCAGCCGGGCATCTGGCCAGAGGCTGGATAGTCATGAGTGGCATGGCATGTGGGAGAATATGGGAAGGTGTCTAGAGAACTTCTCACTTCCAGTGGTGACTCGTGCCCAGACAACTTCAAGAACTTACCAGTGGTGACTTCGCTCCCAGAAAACTACAGGACCCTGATAAAGGGATAGGATATTTGAAAAGAAAATGCTGTGGCTATTCCAAAGAGGCACAGCTTGCTGCACTGAGCTTGGCTAGCGAGGACTCTGTCCTCTCAGGGAAGACAAGGGACAGGCATGTCATGAGAAATGAAGAGGTAGGGGCCATTGCTGATTTTTAAAAGTCAGGGAAGCATTTGAGAAGCATCTGGTAGGACATGAGACCCACACTCACAGAAAGCTGCTGGGATCATTAGCTCATCTGAAGTGCATCTGTACCAATGCACAAGTATGACCAACAAACAGGATGAGCTTGAAGCCATGATGAAACAGGAAAACTATGACATAGTGGCCATCACAGAAACCTGGTGGGATGCCTCACACAACTGGAGTGCCATAGTCAATGGCTACAAGCTCTTTAGGAGGGATAGACAGGGAAGGAGGGGTGGTGGTGTGGCCCTGTATGTTAGGGCACGTAAAAAACCTGAACTTTAATGATTGGTTAAAAGAATAGCTAATTATTTTTTAGTATGTGAAGTAGAAATTGGAATTATGCTAATTGACTATGTCATTCTCAAAAGACTTCATAATTTTTATCTACTTACTAATATGAGAATAATTTCAGTTCTTTGATGTTGAGAGAAATTTATGGCTGGTCGTTACCTGTGGTGGAAGATTACAGCTTTGAAATTAGTACGGCGTGATTAGTGACACCAGCTTCTTTTTTCTCTAGCCACATGATGGCACCACAGTGATAGATATTTGAACGTGCAGCTGGACACTGCAGATCCCTCTCTTTCCTGGCCAGTATGCCTGTGTAGTTTGACTGGCAGAAAAAAAGTTGAAGTACTTATTTTTTTCATGTGACTCTTAAGTACTACAGTGTTACTAGCATATTGTCTTAAGTAGTCAACCGTTGTAAATTTTCTTACATTAGAAAGGGATTAGATCCCTGTCCAACAGAGGAGTTGACTATCCAGAGGTTAATTAGTTTTTTCAGCTCCTTTGATTTTCCTTGTGATTTACTGCATGGAAGAATTGTTGGTGCACTTGTTAGGAATATTGTTGTGACCTCTTAGCTCTCCAAACTTCACACTAATTATAAAATCAGACTTTATGCAGCTGAATGTGCTGGATAGGCATGGTGATTCTCCCATTTCCTGGGACAGATTTGTAGGAACTAGGATTTACTAAGGAATGCTTCCTGTGGCAAGGAGAATTAGATATACATTTCTGTGTGGAGTGGCATACATAAAGAAAAATGCAGGTGAAAAGCTGTTGTATGGCTTGGTCATGTTGCTGGCAGGGCAGGGGGAAGAAAACATGAAAAAGATGGGATTACTAAATGGTAGGAAGGTAAGGAGCCAGAGGATAGAAGTCTGTAAGAAATGGTTGCGTGGTGATTCTGATGCCCAGTGACTACCTTAGGGAGGGAACAGAGACATTGCTGAAGAAGCTAGATACTGAAAGCCCTTCTCTTCAACTGCATTTCTCATGGTGTCTTCTCCTACCCAGGGTTATTCTGTTCTGCACTGTGCAGAGGGAACCTTTGCATCTTTGCTAGTACATTACTGGACAAGCAGAGAAGCAAAAATGTTTACTTACAATAGTGCTCTCTTCTGTATTTATGAAAACTCTGTTTCCCTAATCACAGATAAGACCTTGAATCTAGTTTCAGTATATACAGAGATAATGACAAATGGAAAAAATAAGTTTTGATTGTTTAACTAGACAGAACTGAAACTATAATATTTATTTTCAGCTGCGTATATCAGCACTCGTACATTAGATCAGTCTTATAAACCATCACCTCAACCAAGAAGTATGTTGAGAAAAAGTGGTCCTGTGGAAGATAATGAGCTTAATAGCTCAGAAAGAAAAAACAACTTCCAGAAATCAGCTTCCTTCGTTTTCAGCAGCACCATCCATAACTACCCGAATGCCCCAAAAAAACTGCTTACTGAAGGCCCTTGTCATAAAGTAAAAGAGTTTATGTGTTGATTTTTTTTACCATCTACATTGGAAACCTTAGAAACTAACTTTTATTTAGCTGACAAAATTTTCAGGGAGAAAAATAGGATAAAAATAAGAGTGGGGAAAAATGCTTTTGCTAGTTAGCATTCTTATGGTGAGGGCCTTATAAAGAGAACACAATTCTTTTTCTAACTAGAAACAGAATTTTGTGGTGATTTGCAGCCTTGTGTGCTGACTGGTTTTATTTCTCCAAATGTAAGCCGAGAATTATACTTCTCCCAGAGTGTTTGTTCAGTACAAACATTCTATCCAGGTACTACAAAGTCAAGTTAAATTATACTGGTTTTTTATTAATTGCTTTTTTTTTTTTTTTTTTTTTTTTGGTCACTTTCTGATCTAAGGGTCCATGGCTAGAAAGTACTTCACCATCATTTTCCATTACTTTTACTCTTTTACTTCCCCCAAGGAAAGATTTGGAGACTCCGATTCACTGATGTATGGAGAAGTACCTCCTGTAAAAGGTAGAACTTAGATATGTACAACCAGATAAATGTTACCATTTATACTTTAATAATATCTAATGGTCTAATAGAAGTCTTCTAAAAATGACTAGCATTCTCAATTTCCTTTCTATTCTCTTTCAGTATTTTTCACATACCCATGGTCTCCTTCTGTTCGGGTTTTGAGAATGGCCCAGCCTCATTCTTGCAGTTATGTCCAAGTACAATACATGCCAGATATTGAGAAATTTGGCCCAGGAACGGAGAGGAACAGATTAACATTTCAGTATTTAGGTTTTGTACTTTGTCTTATGTCAAGTGTATGCATCATTGTCTAAGCATCTTGAGACAAGTTATTTTGATTTCATTTCCTCTTTTGCTGTCAACATGGCTAGGATAAACCTTTCGCTTTGACTTGCACCTTCTCCACAAGGTTTAGCACAAACTGAGTAGCAGTTTTCTTTTTCTGGGTGTTTGTGAATCCTTAAGAGTTCTTAGGGGATCTGCAGACCCTCTAAGAAATATCAGATCTTCGGGTTTCGCAGCAGTATCCATTGAACTTAGGTTTCTTAGTCCCCCTTTTCGGTCTAGTTGTGAAAAAATCCATGGACCCCAGTATGAAAAACCTTGGAATGGGCTGTTAGACACCTTTTTTAATTTGCTAAGGGAATCATTCTGGGGGGGGTATGTTGCTGTGTGCAGGACTGTTAACAGGTAGATGATGTAGGCTGTCAGATGAAGCAAGAAGAATGCTTTCTGTATGGCCTGTGTAATGTCCATTTATTCACCTAATGAGATAAAAGATAGGACTTGGCTTGAAGAATTTACTGCAGGAAGTTGAACAAAAGTTGAAAACTCAGGCAACGTACTGCATAGTAAATAACAAATATGCTTAGATCTGTGTTTAATTTCAGTTCTTTTATGTTTGTTGATGCCTTGGATCAGAAAATTTGTTTGTTTGGCACAGCTTGATGTTTTTAAGCATCATTAATGAAACAACATGTAAGGAGAGTTTGTGAGGGGAAAGGGATATGAGCATTGCCATACTGGAATGGATGGATACTCCAAGTGCAGGACAGGATAATGGGAAGAGAATAATAAAGGTGATGTTGTCAGGTCAAAGGAGGACATAGGAACAACAATGATATGGAGTCTTCAGCCGAAGTGGAGGAAAACGATTGGAAAAGATTGTTTAAACACAATGCTGAAGTGTGCAAGTTCAAGAATTCCAAGGAAACTGGTAAAACTGGTATAGCTTTAACTGTCAGGAAATAAACTACAATAATAATATTTACAGGTTTTACGTGGCATTTCTCAGCTAATCATGGGACTGTTGGTATTTTATATTCATTTTGGAAACAGAGTCAGTCTGACTTGCACATGAAGTTCTGTGAAGTTTGTGCTATGAAGTGCTCATATTAAATCTGCTGTCACCCGTGTCCTGTGTACTAAGTGCTGCAGCTTAGAGTTGTACAGTTTCTGCTGTTCACAGTTTATGTACAGTAGTACTATTAGGTGTAAAGTAAAACATGAAAGCTTACATATCAATGGAGGATAGAAAATGGTTCATAAAAATTCAGAATTGTCCTTGTTACCTCAAACTTGTAAATCTAAGTTAAATTTCTTAGATTGTCAGCATTGATATTCCTCTCTTCAGGTAACTTGGAGTCAATCTCTCATCCAAAACTTGCATTGCTTTTGAGAATTCCATCAGAAAATCATGGCAGACTGTAATTTGGAATTTACCGTGGCCTCTTTTGGTTTCTGTCTGAATTGTTTTACAAATGTAGATCTCTGCTCAGCTCTGATAAAGTATCATTAATGCGGTGTTCCACAAATGACAATTTCACCATTTTGACATTAATTTAAACTGGGGGTGATGTTTTGTTTAAATGCTCACTGCAGATTCTTTCCATTATTTCCTTCTGTCCCACACCCCTGAAAAGCACCACACAAGGAAAGTAATTTTTGTTATCCAAACTGTGGTACAGCTTCATTACTAGTTTGCCAGATATCAGAAGAGCTCTTGCTGTGATTACAATGGCTCAAGCTGTTGGTTTCTGCACTGGAACCATGTTTCAGTGGTAAGGCAGAGAGGAAATTTTGCCTTTGTCAGGCACTCACATTCTGCAACATTTGTTAAAACTTGAGTTGCTACTCCAGTCTTAACATTTAAATACAAATGAATACTCTTCTTATTAGTCCATATAGTTCTTAGAAGGAAGCATACAGAAAAGACATTATATGAAATTTAGTAATGGGTTTTAATAAATAGATGGTTTTAGTACAGAAATAATAATACACAGAAACAATGAAATTCTTATTAATGTGTCCTTTCTATCTTTTTTTCTCCCTTTAGACCAAGATCAGAAGATGAGCACTGGTCACTTGAAACTGGAGGACAGTAGTAGGAAATCCCCTTTTATGACAGAAGGAATGATGACAGTGTGTGAGGAACCAAGGAAATTAGAGAAGTCAACCGATGAAACAGTGAAAACACTGGAAGGACAAATAGTAACTGATACAACACAGGAGGTTTCAGTGAACGATCGGTCTGAGCAGGAGGAGGCAAAGAACACTTCAGAAGACACTGTCAAGGTATTATTCATATGTGTTTTACAAGGGCCTAGAAGTAGTATGAAAAGTTCTGTGAAGTTACTGTTGGTTCCTTCAATGTGTAGAGATTTGTTTGTAAAGCTCACAATTTATCTCTGGCTTCTAAAGCTGAGGCTCTTACAAATTCTGTATAGTTTTTTGGAAGATACAGGCAATACCTTTTACACAAACTGTTTTCTAATCTAAGAGAAATAGGACATTTTCACTTGTATCTCTATTGTGAGGTTAGCTGAATTGGAACGAGCAGTGTATGTTGTCAGAAGATGGAAGCTATGGTGTGACTTGAATAATGGGTAAGATGCAAAGCACTTTATGCCTTATCAAAAGAAAGAAAGAAAATATGTAGATATGTGTCATTGTTAAAGCTAAATATTTGAAATAGTTAAAGGAGTGTTGATAAGAGAAACTCACTGCCCAGACAGATTCTTTTTATTTCTTTGCTTTTCTAAACTATTGTATTTTTACATAATACAAATAAACATTTCTAGAGGCCATTCCAGAAAGATACAGGCATTCTGAAAGTTTGCTTGTTTGGTTTCTTGTTGGTTGGTTTGTTTGTTTGTTGTTTTACTTTCTTGCACTGTACTGTACATTTTCTCTATTAGAGTGGCTTTCTTGCATTTTTTTGCAACATCACAGAAACATAGAGTATCTCAAGTTGGAAGAGCCCATAGGGATCATCAAGTCCAACTCCCACTGTCCTCATTAGCTTCTAAAAATCTCTTTCATCCTGATCTAGTTCTGTTGCTTGAAACACACTACAATTTTACTTTTTCTCTGTGTTTCTCAGAAACTGAGTGAAACAAAGGAGAGAGTTCTACAAAACCCAAAAGCTTCTTTATCTGACAGGTAAGAGAAGGATGCTATGTATCACAGCCTGTAGAGCGTAAGATGCCTGTAAGCGCCCTAACAGTGCTGCTTCACTCTTGTTTTCTCTCGGCATTGTCTTCGCTGCTGACAGCATCTGACCATCTGTGGAAAACAGTTTAGTAGATGTGGCATGTTGTCAAAACCCTTGCTCAGGGTTTTATCAGATCAGACTCCCAAGTCCTTTGCCAGTACCTGTGATGAGTGATGAGTGTGTGCTGCTGGATCCACCAGTGAATTCAGATCATGATGCCTTTATGGGTTTTAAGCTTTTTTGTAGATGAAAGTGTAAGGAATTTGTAAACTTTCTTGGGCTGGATAGGTTGAGGAGTTGCTTGGTTTGGCAATAATTAAACCCTTGGAAGAAAACAGGCTTCTTCCTCCTTTCCTTTACCCTATCACCTGCCAAGTGCACGTGAAACCAGAACCACTGTAACTTTTTGGTATGCAATGAAATAAAAGGAACACTACTCGGTATCAGCTACAATATATGGAAAGATCATTACTGTGTTTGTGTCTTGGTATTTTTATAGGTCTCTTTCTTCTGTGCACATAAAGAAAAAGGGGAAATCTACACCTATTTCATCTCAGTATCTAGGAACGTTAAAGGTGTTGGAGGATAAATGCATACAGAGGAACGGTGCAGAATTTGACAAAGCAGATAGTTTACGAGCAGCTGTTTTCCAGGTAGATCTTAAAAACAAGTAACTAAAGAACAAAACAATCAACAAATAAAACTGTGCATATAAAGATTTTGTTACAGGAGTCAACACTTAATATTTTCTTGAAATTAATATCTCTGAGTATATTCCTTCTATGTGCTTACAGGTGTAATAATCCTCTTATTCTGTTGGCTATGCCTTTTCAGCAACTCTGAACTAAAAAAAATAAATGAGAGGGACATATTGTGGTTCATAATTAATTGTGTCAGACTATTTTCAGACAAATATAACATTTTCCTTTATTTCTACTTCTTCCTTAACATAAATAAGTGGGTAGTTTAAAGTTTCTTTTCCCAATATGCTCTACACCATTGGCATTCAGGAAAAATGCAAACAAGCCTAGTGTTCTCTCCAGAAGGATAATCAATGTTGATTCTGTATAGAATTTCATAATGATTAGTTTGAGTTCACACACATATTTGCCACTAATCTATGTGAGAAAAACTTCATTAACAGATGCTGTTTGCATTGGTACGTGTCATTAATAATTGTTGTTAAGGCTCTAGAACAAAATGTGTATTGTCTCCACAATTTTAAAGGTAAAATATGCTTCATTTAGGACACTTGTATCTCTAAGCAGAATACCAAATATATAGTTAAAGCTTGAAAATTTAAGCCTGATTCTGCAAATGCCTTGTCATACTTTATGGATACCCGAAGCCTCACTCTTCCCAGTTGGATTTTATTATCTTTAATTATAGGATATTATAAAATATTGTAAGAGAGGCAATAAATGTAAGTAATATTCTTATATACCAAGTGATAAAAATCTTTATTCCATTCTTCTTTTTATTTTTTATAATGCCTACATTTTTTTGTGGGTTTTTGGGGGTTTTTTTTAAGCTTTTATGTCATTTTTTTTTAGGACATGGAAGAATTAAGAGTAATTTTGGTGGTCATTATCTTGATCTAATATTTGCTCTGTATTGCTCTAATAATATTTGTTTGTTTTAACAAAACATTTTTAGTTACACCTTAAAAAGACTTTTAAAATTCTAGAAGTCTTCTAATGATTCTTACAGAATTGGTTGGAAAAGAAAAGGACCTTTTTACTGGAATTAAAGAGAATTGAAAAGAAGAAAGCTGAAAATCTAAAGGCTGATACTGAAAAGGTTCGTTCACATTCTTGTTTCAAAAGAAGTTAACAAACTCTAATTCTTTGAGGTATGTTCACCTGTGCTTTCTGCCAGATTACATCACTCTACTATTCTAAGGCATCTGGTTTTCTCTGAAGAGCACAAGGTGAGTTGAAACAGTAAATGGCATGTCCCGCCTGTTATGGTTGCTGTAAAGGGTATGTGGCTTATGCTTTCCTATACATTTATGTCACGTATGTTGAAGTATGCTGCTTAGTTTAATTTTCAGGTGGGTTTACAAAGACCTCGGGATGCTCAACACTTCAGGTGTTAAATTTTAATTTGTCATCTGTTAGAAAATGTTTGCTCCCTATAACAAGAGATGCTCATCTATAGCGGACTGAGTTTTGAACAGTACCATATACAATCCTTAGGCTTTGCTTTTAAGTATTTAATGTGCTTCATTTCTAAGCATTTACATGTATTTCTCATTTGATTATGTCAAATTAAAAAGGAGCAAAGAAAAGAACTTTCATATTTTTCAAAATTAATTTTGAGTATTACTTGGAGTGTTGTCTGCAGATCAATTTTCATTTATTTATTGCTCCATCTAATCCTATATTTGACAATGAATTTAAAGCCTACTATATCAATTACAGTTTTATATTCAAGTGGATTTAAATGTAGACTGTTATTTTTAATCTAGAAAGAAGCTGTTAAAAGAGAGGAAGCAATTGCATCTTTTGAAGCCTGGAAAAAAAAGAAACAAAGAGAAGCAAAGAAGTTAAGTGAAAAAAAGAAGATTGAGGAGCTTAAGAAACAGGAAGCAGCAGAACAGAGTGAGGAGAAAACAGAAGCCGCTCAGAAGGTGAAATATGTGCATAAATGTTTATGGGATATGGTTTAGGAGATTGTTGAGAATAATTTTGATTAATCCAGCTAAAGGTGCAAATAAACGAGATTCTAAAATCTGAACACGGTTAATTTTTGAAGAAAGTTCACATTAGAATCTGTTCTGTTGGAAGTACCTGATGTTTACATTTGCACACAAACAGGTATTTTTCCATGTTTGGTTTCTATTAACTGAACATAAAATAAACCCCATAATAAATTCATTGGCAATGAACTATTTCTTACTGGGAAACATAACCTTTTCTTTTTAGGTATATTGATACCCACTTCTGAGCAATGCTACAAGCAAATATTCCAAAATTGGAATGTGTAGATATTCTAATAATACAGAATACACAAGTGGAGTATTGATGAAAAGGTGAGGGGTGAGATTTCAAATGAAGCTGTGTTTCTCTTCAGGCATTTGAAAGATGGAAAGAAAGAAAAGTGGAATATTTAAGAGAGAAAAGCAGAAAGGAAAAACAGTCCGAAAGAATCAGGAAGAAAAAAGAGGAGGATCTGGTTGCAGAGAAGCAGAGAGACAGCATGTCAGCAGTTGAAAAATGGTACTGACTCCACTGGGTTTTGGAATACTATTGTTTCCCAAATCTTTGCTTAAAAATGCAGTAGGTCTTCTGTTAGTGCTTGATGTGCTTTTAATTGAAAGACAATGGCATGCTTGGGATCAGGCTCTTCAGTCCCATTGGAGAGAAGCGTAACAATGAGAACAAGCTGTACAGCTTTTCTCAGTTTAGGAACTTCAATCCTTTCCTTCTCAAAAGGCCACTAAGCCCAAGCAGATGCTGCAGCTAAGTAAGATGCCTCGGATAGTAATGTTTTCTATGATTAGTCTTGTGCTTATAGGAAGGAAGGTAAATCAGGTGGACTTTGAGGATTTTAATTATACATTCTCGATTTTTTATTAAATGCATAGCATATCGTTTTTGACTCAAGTTAGTTAATCAGTCACAGATGCAGCATTCAGTCTGTTACATGATGATCTCACATTCTTCCCTCTTGCTATAAGGAATGAAAGAAAGGAAGAATATATGAAACAGAAGAAAATAGAAAAAATCCTAGAGAAAAGAAAGCAAGAAATACAACAGGCAAAGAAAGAAGAAAAAAACAAGAAGGCTATGGAGGAATATGAAAGATGGCTGGTATTTATTTTTATTTACACTTTGTCAGAACTAAAAAGATTAAGGTAGTAATGAGTGAGAACACTATTTTCTTGTGATACTCATGGTTTTTCACGCTGTTATGAGAAGCAGAGGATGGCAGCACTACATAGCTAGTCTCCCCAAATTCTTAAGCAAAATTATAAAGTATGGTGGTCTTGATATTTAGCACACATGGAAAATATATTCTCCCTACCTAGGGAGACTCTTGGAGAGATCTGAATTTCACAGTTAGAATCTCATAGTTTTCTTTTTTTTTTTTTTTGACATTCCACCTCAGAAGCAACCATCTCTGAAGGGCAAAACTCAAAACGGGACAAAACCTGCAAAACCAAGCAGCATCACCAGCTGCAACAGTGAGAGCATATACATTCAAAGAATCATTTGAAGTGGAGATCTGTATATCTTAAAATTGATAAATGCACTTGTAATGAGTTTGGACATTATTTCCATTTACTAGAAAGGGTGAAACTGTGATGCTCCCAATTATTTTTCCTACCACATGATATTTTAGTTACAATTGCTAACCAGTAAAATAATTCAGTACTCTAGTCCCAGCAGCAAGGCAGTTTGTTTTTTTCCCTTGATACAGAAAGAGAAACCACGAGAGAGATTACTGATGTTCTTAGCATGTATTGTTTTCTTAAAGATAGGGGATTTGATGTTTAAAGAAAACCTGCATTTTTCATCCTCACACGGTGACATAATCATTCATCATATTGACTTTCAAGGTTTTCTTAGTTTGGGAGTGTTTTCTGTTGTCTTCCTTCCTTGTGATTTTTGGCTTGTGTCCCATACACATAGTCTTGGTTGCCATTTACAAGAATGGGATCTTGCAACTCAGATGGCTTAAGGTCCTTATAGAGATTCATGGCTACTGTCAATATCTTAAATCTTTTCTGGAGACTCAAGTGGGCTTTCTATTTTTGAGGGGAAGGGCACAGAGGAGAACTGAGGCAGGCAGATGTATGGGTGAGGAACAGGTTTTTAAAGGATAATTCTCCTCTGATTGGCTAACTTAGAAAAATGCAGTTACATAAAACAGCAAAAGCCTGCATGTTTTCCCTTCTCTCCATTTTCAAACCTTTTGAATCTTATGTTTAAATCTTTTAAGATCTTTGATCTGGTCCCCTCTTGGAATACCTTTGATTACAGACATCATTGTTAAGAAGTGTTTGGTCCCCTTTGTCAAGTGATTTCCAGCTCAGGTTTGTCAAATGATTAATGTCCAATCTTAGAGTATTTCTTGCTTAGTCAATATTCCTGGTTCCCAAGGAAGGAAGTGCTATGCTTTGAGTAGTAGCTACCACTCTGTCCCAGTATGCTTCGCTTTCTGAGACTTCTCAATTAGCGCAGTTGTACCAAAGCGTGAATGTTACCTCTCACTGTACACTTGACTTCTTTGCTGTCTGGGACTCGGTATAAAGGTAAAAAAATTAACCTCTTTTTGGGGAATGAAAACTGCTGCCTAGCAAAGGTTCCCCTGTTCAAATTGTGTTTAAGTTCCTGAGGTCATCACTTCAGTAGGATTATTAATATAAAGCTTAGTAGTTGGAGGAATGACCAAATCTAAATGGATGTACAGAGTAACAGTTCAAAAAAACCAAAAAATGGGTGTTGGAGGACATGAGAGGTCCTGAATTGTCTGGTGATATACTTCTAAAATTATCTTATTTTCATTGTCTATGTTCAAGCGTTGACTGATGTGACTCACGACCAGTCTTCATTCATTAATTCAACAGAAATAAAAGTGTAAATTTATCCTCATCTTTTCTGAGCCAGGTGTTGACCATAATGCATGGGTAGAACAGACATAAAAATCTCCTTAGAGTTCTTCTAAAACATAAGAAACATTCTGCTTTTATGTCAATGAAAATTCTGTTACTTATACTTTTAGAGGTCATTATGTGGATGTTTGATAATGTAAGTGCATAGAGAAGATTACTTTTTAAGCATGAAAATAAATGCCATGAAAAAGGCTATTAACACTTGTAAAATGCAAACATAAAAAGGATAATCTTGAGCTGAGATACTTTAGTAATGCTGAGGAAATTTAAGCTTCTGATTTTTTTGTTCCTTTCATAGTACTACTCACCAAGTACACTTCAAGGCAGTGTAGATGTTATGCTTGATAAATGACCATTTTTCACTTAATACATACTGCTGTGCAAGTGTCATGGAGTTCAACAAGGCCAAGTGCAAGGTCCTGCACCTGGGTCTGGGCAATCCCAAGCACAACTACAGGCTGGGTGATGAGTGGATTGAGAACAGCCCTTCAGGAAACAATGCGGGGCTGGTGTTGGATGAAAAACTGAACGTGAGCCAGCAAAGTGCACTCACAGCCAGAAAGCCAATTGCACCTTTGGCTGCATCAGAAGAAGCATGGCCAGAAGGTCAAGGGAGGTGATTCTGCCCCTCTGCTCTGCCCTTGTGTGACCCCACCTGCAGTAGTGTGTTCAGTTCTGGGGCCCCAGCATAAGAAAGTCATGGATCTCCTCAAGGAGGTTTGGAGGAAGACCATGAAGATGAACAGAGGGTTGGAACACCTCCCTGATGAGGACAGGCTGGGAGAGTTGGGGTTGTTCAGCCTAGAGAAGAGAAGGTTCCAAGGATACCTTATTGCAGCCTTCCAGTACCTGAAGGGGGCCTACGGGAAAGGTGGGGAGGGGCTTTTTATGAGGGCATGTGGTGATAGGACAAGGGATAATGGCTTTAAACTAAAATAGGGTAGATTTAGATTAGATGTATGGAAGAAACTCTTTACTTTGAGGGTGGTGAGAAGGAAGTTTATAATGACAGATGGGTTTAATTTCCCTTATTTTTGAGATAACAATCTTGATACCTGTTTTGTGTGGAGAAAAGCAAGTATCCTGGATGTGTTATGTTCTCCATTTATGTGGTAAACATTTACCCAGTATGAGTTGATGAGAAGTAAGGCTGCTCTCTCATTCTCGAAGATCAGCGTAGTAAGGTTCCATGCCCTAGAAGTTTGAAATTTTACGTTGAGGTTGAGCATGCTCAACACCTATTTTGGGCATTCTAAAGATGTTTAAAAGCATCAGGGAATTCTGTACTGGGTCAGTCTCGTGAGTTTGTTGCTTTTCTGGGTTAGAAAGAGCTGACGTGGGTTATTCATTTCATGTGGTTTAATAAGATATATCTGAAAAAACTTTCTATATTGGAATTCTAATCTCCTGGCATTGCTATAGATTGGAAGTAAGACCGTCATTGTTACTCCTTTTAAATGTTGCAAGGCTGCTGTACTATCTAAAATTCAGTTATTGTGTTGCAGTCATAGCCCTAAAGAATGTAATCTTCCCAGAATTTTCTAAGTGAAAAATGTATTCATCTTACTAGGCTATTGAGTAGGAAACTCTCACAGAGAAATTGAGGCATACAACTGAGTTGGTCTAGTGTTAACAAGCTAGAATTACTGATTTAATCTTTCACTATTCCTTTTACTCTTCTCCTGTTAGTGCAAATAACATCTTGTTTATTATTTTAGGGAAAATCTGTATCTGTTGTGTCTTGTGAGCACGTAAACAGTGGTTAGGAGTCGAACATAAAACCCCCTGTGTGTTGAAGGCGGAGAAGCCAGTAAATCTTCATTTCAAATTTATTCTGTTAAAAAACAGTTAAATTAAGTCAACATTCTTTCCCACCAACTGAAATTCATTCATGAGAATTGAATCTTCAGACTTTTCAAAACTGAGGCATAATTAAAATTCCAAAGCAACTTTTATTCCCTTCCTGGATGGATGTGTGCTTTATCTTCAGTTTGGATTTTTCCTACATGAAAAATGTAAATTTTTTGGTAAAAAATAAATTGGTTGCGTATGTGCAAATACTGCAGAACGGGAATGTGAATCATGTCTGTGTTCTGTTCTAGAGCACATTCTTCCCAAACTCATCTACTGCTTTGCACTTATCTTGCCATCTTTTTTGAACAGTATCACTGATAACACAGACTCCTTTCCCCTTAGGGTACTAACCAGTTCCCTTTACAAATTCCTGAAAAAGTATATTGAACTTGTTCTAAAGACCCAAAGCCACAGTAGTGTTCATCCAAGGAAGATTTCTATGGAAGGAGAAGGAAGGCAAAAATGTAGCCTGACAGCAAAGAGTCAGAATCTTACAGTGCTACAAACTGAGTTTGTCTCAATTAGTCCAAATAATCCAGAAAGATAAAGTTTGCATGGAGAGAATATTTTTTGTATTATACTGCGATGAAATTGTCTATCAGTTGTTTTAGTGTAAAGGGCATTGCTTCTCCGTGCAAACCTTGCCTGGCTTTTAATTAGCTTTATCAGTAACAACATGAAGTAATTGTGTGTTTATTTAGCTAGACCAGACATTTCTAATTGAATCAGATCTTCAAATGTATGTTAATCTGAGCCCTTTAGGTCTTTATTAAAATGATATTAATAAGGTTGATGTTTCAGTGCATGTTACCCTTTTTAAAATTTCTGTAAGGGTCCCGTGTATGGTCAGCACTAGTACAGTTTGACTGCTGCATACGTGCAAAACAAGAGGAAAGTTCCACTCAAGCTCCCTTTTTTTTTTTACATTAGCACTTCTCCCCACATTTACCAGTCTACTCCCTCAGACGCAGTTACCTCGCTATTGCTCTTCTCACAAATAACAGGCAAACACTGCTAGGATCCTGGGAGTTTGAGGATATACAGCATCCCTCAGAGAGACAGGATCACAGGTTATCTCAGAGCACCAGGTTACCTCAGAGCTATCTTTCAAGGAGCTCTACTTCCACTGCACTGCAGTTCATACATGTGAAAATCCAATTTTTTCTATGGTGCTTCAAGATAGTGTCTGATAGGCTGCAAAAGGGGAGAGAACCAAGGTGGGATTTTACACAACTGGTGATGGTATTAAGCCCACATATCCACCTTGCATCTTTGCTACCAATGATGCGTATGCCCGTTTTTGTTCCTAGAATGAGTGCACTGTTCATGTGCCAGAAAGTCATCTGCTCAAGGACCTTTTATCCACTTGACAAATGGGGCACTAAGTGATGCCCTGGGCCATAATGTTGACCTTGGTTTCGCCAAGAGAGAAACTGCTTTAAGTCAGTAAGTCGTGTGCTCAAGCAAGTGTGACACAAGGGAAATTTGCACCTATAAAGAACTCTGCAGTCTACTAAATTGCTAATGTAGATGCACCCTTAGATGTTGGTCCTCACAACGGTGAAATGGCAGTCATCTTTGCAAGGAAGAATGCTTGTTTTATATAGAACAGAACAATATAAAAAATTAAAAGATAGTTACAGAGAATTGCAGTTTCATTTTTGAGTGACAGGTCTTTCTGAAATCATTAATCAGGCACATAAAGAATATTGCAAGTATCTTGCTTATCCTTCGTTGTTCTAATTGCCCAGTACTGTTTGAAACAATAGAAAATGACATCACAACCTTGCAGTCTTTATAATATAAGTTAGATAGAGGTTTATTTATAATTAAATTGTTTAATTCCCAGTTAGTTCTAGTACATGGCAAGTATGATTTAATAAGTACAAAAGGTTACAAAGATGCATCAGTGTTCTCATGTAATGAGGACAATGTATTTAGTGTTGTTATTTAGGTATCCTTCTAAAAAAAAGAACTAATTATGATGAGATTAATTATATACAAGACAAATATAATACTATCCTCTAGGCTTTCTGTTGGGCTTTTTGTTTAGGCAGTGCACAAAATCAGGCCATCCTTGTGACAGTCACCTTAATGGAAAATGACATGAAACGTGCAGGCCGTTGTGTTGCGCTGTGCAATGTGTGTGACTGAATCCCTAAAAGGGATGCTGCACTCAGCTCCAAAAGGCAAATCTCCGTCGCTTGTTAACTTTTCATTTTACACAAGAAAAGTATAACAATAATTGTAACTTTTCTGTTGGGAGGAGATGGGGTTTTGTGGGGTTTATTTTTGCTTGTTTGTTGGGTTTTGGTTTGGGATTAGGTTATTTTTTTGAGACATATTTTTATTCTCAGGAAAAGAAAGAGAGGAGAGAGCAGCTTGAGAAGAAGCAGAAGAAGTTGCAGCCTGTCCGTGGGGATGAAGTGCCTTCTCCCTGGAGTCCACCTGGCAAAGTCACATATTCAAGGAATTACTGAGCAGTGTACTGCCTTCTGTAAGAAAAGATGATCCACAAAGTTCTGACAGTGACTCATCATTATTTCAATAACAGCTGATTTTCACTTAAGCCGTTATAGATGTTACATCCATTCTTTTTGGTTTATTTGATTTCTGCAGTTTAAATAGATCAGTTGTCCCTTTTCATTGCTTTAGAAAATGTATATTTTTCTTTTTTTTTTTTTTTATTCTAGATTTAAGTTAGGTTTTCTAAATCCTTTGTTAC
>JANIJG010012495.1:0-12303 GCA_024611175.1 Megaceryle torquata
AACCCCTCTGCTGGGAGCCAGGCTGGGAGAGCTGGGGGGGTTCAGCCTGCAGAGGCGCAGGCTCTGGGGCGCCCTTCTGGGGCCTTTCAGGGCTTCAAGGGGCCTGTCAGAAAGATGGGGACAGAGTTTTGAGCAGGGCCTCTTGGGACAGGATAAGGGGGGGTGGTTTAAACTGAGAGAAGAGAGATTTAGACTGGAGAGGAGGGAGGAATTTTTGATGCTGAGGGTGACAAGAGCCTGTCCCAGGCTGCCCAGAGAAGTGGTCAATGTCCCTGTTCACTGGGGAGGGGTTGCACTAGATGACCTTGAAAGGTCCCTTCCCCCCAAACCCCTCTGTGATACTCGACCCCCATGTTCCTTGGCCCACGATAGTTTTTTAAATGAGTCCCTTTGTCCAACTCAATTCCTCAGTTATTCCATTTCCACTCTTAGCCCCTCCCACAGGTGGCACTGGTCACTTCTTGTGTACAGCAATGTCTAAGGCCAGCTGGATGGTCAAGCCAGCCAGTTGTCACCAAAAATATTTGAAAATCTCTCTGTTTCTCCTGGGAGCAAGTGGGATGTGCAGCTGGAGGGACACTGGATGCACCAAGGGAATTGGGGCAGGGGGAGACCCCCAGGGCACTGGTCTTCAGGCTTGCCCAGGGAAGGCAAAGTCTGCTCCCGGGGTTTGTGGGCAAAGGACACAAATGTGACCTTGTCGTGTGCCCTCTGCCTTTGCAGGGCAGCTTGTGCAGTCAAGTAATTTCCTTATCCCTGGGCAATCCCATCCTCTGCCATTGTAACGTCTGTTAATGACTTGGAGCGAAGCTTTTGCTGTCTGGCAATCCTACACCCCATTATGGAGCAGCCGTGTGACCTTTTCTGGGCTAAATTGCTGACCTCCTTCCTCCTGCAAGATGAGCAGTGTGTGTGGCAGTTCCTCTCTCTGATTGCCAGGCTATTTTAAGTGACAATAAATGCCAAAGTATCGGTTACAAGGTTCCTTACTCCTTGAAGCATTATAAAGACAAGACAATCGCAGGCAGTCGGTAACCCCTTCTGCAGCTCCACACGCCAGGGTGAAGCTTTCCTAGGGTCATTTCCTAAACCTGTGGGCCTTGCCTGAAACTTTCAGGCTGAAGAGCTCCTCTTGCTCTCTAGAGGGTCAACATCGTAGGATCAAGAAGTCTTGATTGCAAAGCCTGCTGCTTTTGTGATTAGCCCACTTGGGCACTGATGCCTGTGGGCAGCTGCCCCCTGCAGAGCTGGGCATGTGGTACTGTGTGGTGACACATCTCTGACCACACTGCTGGTCACAGATTATCCTCTGTCATGTGTGGAGGGCAGGGGAGCTAAGGGTTTAATAGGATCAAGTCTTATGTCTGGAGCAGCCAAAATAATTCATCAGCTTTGCTGGAAAACCAGGTGATCTGACCTTGCAATGCCAAGCTTCACCCAGGCAGGTACTAAAGCATGTAATGTGCTAAGCACGTGGCTCCAAGTAAGATATAAAGATGTTGGCATGGTGCTGTGGTATTCTGTGATTTACCTCTGCCCACCCTTGCCTGTACACACACACCCCACACTTTGGTCTTCCTCATCTCTGTGGCCAGGCCAGGCTGAGAGCCCTGGGGCTGTTCAGCTGCAGAAGAGCAGCCTGAGAGGGGAGCTGAGCAATGCTGAGCAAGAGCTAAAGGGCCCCTGGGGAGCAAGAGGATGGGGACAGACTCTTGTTGCTGGTGCCCAGCGACAGGATGAGGGGCACTGGGAACAAACTGGAACCTTAGAGGAAAAGCTTCTTTGTTGTGAGGGTGTGGGAGCCTGTCCCAGGCTGCCCAGAGAGATTCCCACCCCACCTGGACCCTGCGCTGCTGGGCCCCCTGCTCTGGGTGACCCTGCTGGAGGGAGCAGGGGGGTGGCACCAGGTGATCTCCAGAGGTCCCTTCCACCCCCTACCATTCTGTGAATCTGCTCCCCTAGGGCCACAGCCCCTCCCTGCTCTCCTGGGCTGTGGGTTTGGAAATCTTCCTGGGACGTGGCACAGATTTGGGGTGTCTCCTGATGCTTTGAAACCCGGTGCAGCAGAGATGCTGGGAAGGGTCCCCCAGGAGCCCCAGCGGCTCAGCTGTCCTTGGCTCTGTCTGTCTCCCAGTGCTGCTGCTGCCTGTATGCATATTGTGAGCTCATTCTGATGTGTGCTAATGCTATTATCCTCCAGAAATTGAAATCAAGTCTGAACCTATAATGTTTCACTGGGAGGGAATTGGGGTTATATATTCCTGTGTACAGCAGCATTCTATTTCAGTCATAGCATTTAATTATGATTGGTGTGTTAGTGCCCACCAGAGCATAACAAATTGTCATTATGTTATTCTGCTGAGTCTAATTTAATTGGCAAGTTGTCACAAAAGCAATTATCCATCATTTATTTTGTTGCCATAACCACATCTTGGAGAGCACCTGCTGTCTGAAGTGGAAAGGCTCTGCAGTGTCTTGGTCCTGGATTTCTTCCACTTGCCTGACACAAAGACACCATTTCCACTTCTTATTTAAAAAGATGCTCCTCAATTCCCAGCATGGGCTCGTGCGTGAGGCTGGAAATGCTGGAGGAAATGCGCCGGGCAGGTAGCGACCCGCCCAACCATCCCGGGGCTGCTGTGAGTCGAGAAGACTTGTCCCTTCCAGAGCCCTCAGAGCCAGCCTGGCACGGTGGCTCTGAGCTGTGGTCGTGACTAAGTCTGGGATCCTGCTTGTCTCCTCACTTCAGGAAAGTCAGGATGAAATAAGGAGAGAAAGGGAAGTTTGAACGTGAGATGCTCTCTGCCTGCAATAAATAAAAGTCAGCAAAGGATTTTTGGGCAAAAAGCAGGGAAAAGAAGCCACCGAACTGCTGATGGTTTAATTTGGTGTCTAAATACTCGAAGGTGGGTAGGAGTGTGCACAGAGATGTTCAGGGGAGCAGAAGGGATGTGTGGGCTTTGCCCCAGGGCTCTGAGCCCAGCTGGACCCGCTCATTCTGGAGCTGCTCAGCCCAGATAAAGACCAAACATCTGATGTTTGACATCTCTCTTGATCACCAAACTGCTCCCGTGGGCAGCACCGCTGGCTGGCACGGCACGGGGCACCCTGAGGGGTGACAGCTGGCTGGGTCAGCTGGGTGCCCAAACCCACTTCTGCTCCACACTGGCCATTCCCCAGGTCCAAGAGCTGCTGCAAATCATCGCTCAAGCTACTGCCACGCAAGCCAGGGTGCTCTTCAATAAGCAAGTTTCAGATAAGGCATCTGGGTTCCTGTAAAGATTAGGAGGCTGGTGAGGGAAGATTAGTGGTTTCTTTTAAGCTATCAGGCAAAGCAATATCAAACTTCCTGAGACTAACCCAAAACTGCAGATTTTCTCCTTTCTGAGGTCGTACAGGGCTATGACCTGTTACCTTTTTAGATTTTGGAGACTGTGTAACAAAATCCTTCAAGGCTAACGCAGACTCAGATGAACTCGAAGCCTGTGACTCACTGTGATAAATGAGTAAATACATGAAAATCTGTTTTGATGTCTGTATTCCTTTCAGTTACTCCCCTCTCCGCCCTGTCTGTAATCTCTGCCCCTCTGGTAGTTCTGATTAGCTGCTAATGAGGAAAGATGATTTTGTAGTTAAAGCACTGAGAGGGTTTTGTTCCTGGTTCTGCCTCCCCCCCCCATGCCTTGATTTCCCCATCTGTAAGCCAAGGTACTGTTTATTTAAGATAGGTGTTGTAAAGTTAAATGAATTGGCATTTGCAAAGCAATTTGCTTCAAAGATAAGTTACAGCAACTTGAAAAGGAAGGTCAAGAGGAATCATCATAACTTTCCCTCCCAGTATCCCCACCAGGACTGAAGCTGAGTGCTGGCTGTCTCTTGTTGCCCAGCAATGAAAAACCACCACTGGCCAAGCTCTTTGCGCCATGGTCACCAGGAGAAGGAGGTCTGGAGGTTCACAAGGTGTCCGGCTGTCACTTGTGTGTCACCAGCCACTTACTGGGTTTTCCTCCAGTGATGGAAGTTAAGTTAGCCAAAAGCTGAGGCTTGCAAGGGGATATACATCCCACTGGCCAGGTCACTGCTCACTGGGTGTTTGTGCAACCCAAGCATTTTGAGCATCTTGGGAGGTAAAATGGGGTGAGAGTACATGATTTGAGCTAAAACCTTGGCTTCTTCTGTCTTCCCCTTTTTGGGGTTACAGCTTTTGTCTGATAACATCCCTGTGTTGCTGCAGGATGCACAAGTGCTGAGGGGATGGCCTCAGACTTCTCCAGCGTGTGTTTGGGAGGCTTCAGGATGTGAAGGTGGGTGCTCAGGGTTTGCTGGTGCTCTGCAGTAGCAGGTTTGAACAGTTTGGGTGTGAATCTGGTCTGCTTGGCTGTGGTGTGGGCAGCGCCCGGCTGCTGTGGAGGGTAATGTGTCCTGACAGGCCAGTTCCACTGCTGCTGAGCTGGAAAAATTTGATTATAGAAGATGCACTCTCACCATCCCCAAATTGCATTTCCTTTTTATATCAGAAGAGCTCGTAGTCATAAGGGGTCAAGAATTGCCAGGCGCTGAATAGACACCGCTTGGTGCAGCAGGGCTGAGCTCTGAGCTGGGCTCTGCCCTCGTTACCAGAATGGAGATGGTGTTTTGATGGCACTTCTTGTCCCATTACACAAACGCTGCTGTTGTTGCCCAAGAGCACCAGGAGATCTTGGTAAATAAATAAGTGGAGCACGTGGGAGTTTTCCCCTTTTCCCTGGGCTGGGTGTCAGTTCAGAGAGGGATTAAGAGCATCTGTCTGGTTGCTCCTCTCCTTGCTATAGGTGACACATGTGCGGGAACTTACTCTGCCTTGTCCTGAGGGCACCTCAGCAGGTGCTGCACCTCTTTGCTAAGGTGGAGGGAGAAAGAAGCATCCTTCTCTCATGCAAGTCTGGGGGAGGGAGTAATGCTAATTTGAATACACTGATTTCTTTTTCCTGCTGCATGACTCAGGCTGGAATTCCCCAGCCACCCACCCACCCACAGTGGAAAGCTACCAGCTCCCTCTGCACCGTGGATCCTTCTGCAGCCCTCGCACAGCCATCGCCAGAGCTGAGAAGCTGATCAGGAACAATCAGGGTCATTTCCCGCTCGCAGCACTGGCTTCTCCCTTCCCAGAGCTGCCATCTGCAAAAGAAGCACAGTGGGGTGTAAGGATGGGTGCGTGTCGGGTCTGATGGGACCGTTCTCTCTGGGTCATGGGTTTGGATGCAGCCTGGGTGGTACCTGGGGGTCGGCAGAAGATTTGGCCTGTGCAGAGCTGTTCTCGGTGGCTGCTGGCACAGAGGTTTGTGTGGCCGGGGTTGCTGGCACAGGGTCCTGGCTGGTTAGTGCAGGGACGGAGGAGCAGCCCCTGTGTGGCACCTCCCCGGTGGCTCAGCCCCGAGAGCCAGGATGGAGCGTGTTTCTCAGGGCACCTGGTAGAGGTGTCGCAGCCTTGAGCCCTTCCCGAGTTAGATGGGATGAGCAGGTCACGGTGAGTGTGCACTGAGGGTGCAGCTCAGGCAGCTGACTCCCAGCCACCACCCCTGCTGCTCATGCTGCCTCCGCTCCGGCCTCGCTGGGGAAGCTGCATCCTCCAAATCCCCCTGCGCTCTGTGGGATCTCCTGGAGGAGCCCCTCGCTCGAGGAGCAGAAATACCCAGCCTTCCTCCCAGGATCCCTTTCCATTTCAGAGCACTTATTTCAATGAGTTTTACTCTTGTTCACCTCTTGGTGCCACTTTTGCTTCTCCCACCAACATAGTCCCAACGACAGGAGCAGGAGAAGCGGAGCTCTCAGCAAAGCTTCCTCCTCCGCTTTCTTTCTCTGCTGGCTTTGTGTCTTTTATTATTTCTATTTTCCTTTTGCCCTTTGGCTGGTGTCCAGAGGAGGATCATGAGAAGAGGAGCAACAGTGAGAGAGAGGCAGCCATCCTGGGGGGAAGAAATGCCACTTATCTGAGGTGATGGCCTTCAGCAGATCCCAGGAGCTGGCTGGGGCAGGTGCTGGGGCCGGGGGCGGGTGGGGGATGGCGCTTGGTGCCGCGGCAACGCCAGCAGATATTTGTGTAACTGATTTATGGGTGAAATTCCTCTGGATGGAGGGGGGATCACGAAGCTGCTGAGTGTGATAAATAACTCATTGTAATGTATTATTTAGCAAATTATAATGAAAAGCAGAAAATATATGGAGGGGAGCAGACAAATACATTCCCCAGTTGGCAAGTTACTCACTGTTCAGAGCCAGAAAGCGGATATTTAAGAGGGTTTGGGAATTTCCATGGCTTCCCCTACAGATAAATCACTCCTCTGCAGACATATTTATTGGGTGCCCTGCTGCTGCATTTGATCCCTGGGGACAAAATCAGTCCAAGAGCTGGAAAGAGGCAAGTGAGCACCTCACCTCCAGGCTGCTGGTTTGAGCATAGCCTGCCTAAAAGATGCATTTTGTTCCTGATTCTGTATTCCTGAAAGTCCATGAGAACTCCTTCGGGTGACCCCCAAAGCTCGTGCTGGTGGACAGGCTGGGCAGAAGGGTGTGAGATTACAGGGCTGTTTTGCAAAAAGCTGTTTTCTTAGCAAAAGTGCCTGTCAAGAAGCACTTGCAGTTCCACAGGCAAGAAAGGCAGGAGCCCTTTCATCAGCCTTCTCCTGTGGTGGCTTTGCTGTGCTGCAGCCCCGGCGGGCATCAGCCCAAACTCTCCTTCTTATAGAGACCAAAGGCAGAGGCTAACAAGTCAGAGAGCCCCGAGTCTGGTGGTTACAGCTCCCCGTGTCGAGTCAGGGAGGGTTTTATCCCTTGTTAAATATCAGTTAGCATCCGTTGATTAGGATGAAGTCAGTTTTTCTCTCTGCATTCCTGTCGTGTTGGAGCTGGGAAGTCATTAGCAGACTGGAAGTGAAGGCCACTTGCCTCTTCCCACCATGACAAACATCTCCTTGAAGTGTGTAGAAACCCCCACAGAGCCAACACAGGAACAGTTTCTTTTTCTATACCCACAGTCAGGTTCCAGCACACTCTGCAGACTCATCCTGTGTAGGGGCTGGAAGAGGACACGTCAGAAGCCATTATTTTTAAAGACCCGGTGCTATTGCGTGTGCTGCTATGACCACGATGGCACAATGAGGATGGGTCCCCAGCCCCTCATCTTGCTGTAACCAGCAAGGTGAGAGCTGGCTACGCTGGAGCCATAACCCTCTTCTTCCTCGAGGAGGAACCCATGTGGATGTCCTGGATCCTGGGTATGGTCCCAGACTGGTGTGTTTCACGCTGGGAGCTGGCCAGGTAAGGTTTCCCTGCCTGCCTCACCACAATCACCAGTTCACACCTCTGCAGCATTTGTCTGGGCTATGGTTGTGTGTGAGAAAACAGAAGGTTTGAATCTTATGGCTCCTGGAGTTTTTTCTGGGTGCTTTGCTGGTTTGCTGTCACCTCACTTCAGCCTGGTCCAGCTCCTCTCCCTGCAGCGTGGGGTACCCCACGGACAGAGCCTGAGTGGAGCCGGCCAGCGGCGATGGCACCAGGGGGTGCTGCCTGATCACGGCTTGGTGCTGCCAGTGTGGGAATAGTGAGAGGGGGACTTGATTTCATCTGCTTCTTGTTGGGGTTTTTTTATTATTATTTTCGTTTGACTGCCCTCAACTCCTAACCCGGGGGTGATGAAGATGCTGTTAGGGGAGGGTTTTCCACAGCAATGCAGGATCCTCTCTCTGCTCCTTGCTGTCAAGAGATTTAAACTTCTGTGGTCTAGCAGGGGAAAATCCATCCTTGTGTTCGTGACCCCTGCCTCCCAGCCTGAGGCTTCGGCAGGGCTGTGGCTGGCACAGACCCCTCCACTGGGAGCAGCCCAGTTGGAGCTGCTCCACTGAGGGCATCCCGAATGGTCCCACCTGGGCTTTTCCTTGTGCCTGCAGGGCCGGAGGTGATGCTGAACCCCTCTGGATGTCAGCAGGGGGAGGAAAGCTCAGCGTGGCGTCCCCGGCACTGTGTCCTCCTTGTCTGGTGCCTTTGCACAGAGCTGGCTGTGGGACCTTCCATGCCAGGGGAAGGAGGCGAGGGCTGGGCAATGGGAGCACAAAGGAGCCACATGTCTTGGGATTTTTATAAACTCTCCAGTGTCATCTGTGGCATGGAGGCTTCTGCACAGCTGGCTGTGCTGCGTGACGCTCACTGTTGGCAGAGCTGCCACCCAGCACATCTGCAGGGACAAGCTGCCCTAACCCTTCCCCTCGCACAGGCAGCCCCAGGGAGCTGTGGGGCTGCTCTTCCCATGCATCCCAGCATCCAGGGCTCTGTGCCTGGACTTCTCTGAGCACGCTGAAATCAGACCCTCTTGGTCAGCCCCACAGACACTGCTCCTGTCAGCCCTGGCTCTGGTTTTTGTAGCCAGTGGCTGGCTGGGGTCTCCCTGGAGCCCCTCCCAGGGCCTGATCCAGTTCTCCCAAGCCCAAGGGAAGCTCTGGTGTTCTTTCAGGTTGTGCACATAGACAGTAAGATCAGAAGGTGTTGTGCAGGTTTATGATACGCTTAAAAACCAAGGCCAGTGTTTGCTTTCAGAATATTCAGGAAGAGGAATGAGGCGTCACAGCCATTCCCAAGCAAAGGCTGGTGAACAGGAGCAGGAGGAGGACATAGCTCAGCCTCTCTGGCCATGACTGGGATGGGAACTTGCGTTCCTCAGAACGCAGCCGCAGGCAGCAGCTGCCCTTGACCCCCCATCCTTTGGGTCCATGGGCAGCCCTGGCACTTCTGCTCTGGCCAAGCAGGAGGTGCCTTTTGCCTGGCAGGAGCCGGCACCGATGAACTTCCAGCTGGTGAGAAGTGCAGGGCTTCCAAGGTCTCCTTTGGGCTGGGGTGCCGCCCGATCGGCGTGATCTGCGGGTTGCCAGAGCCGCCTTTATCGGCAGCACAGATAATGTAGGTGCTTTCAGTTGTACAGAGGAGGAGAAGATAAGGGGCTTGGAGAGAACTTGACTGGGTGACTAAGATAAATTTACTGTACTACAGGAAATCGAAATGTGAAATAAAGATCTCAAACAGCTGAAATATTTAAAAAGATACAGAAGTTGGGCGTGCGTGAGAGCCATTCTGAGTGAGCCGGCTCCCGCCGGGACCGTCCCTTATCAATCCATCACCCGGCCTGGCTGAATTTTATAAAAGATAATAGGGTGGAGGGAGAATTGAAATAGAAACTATCCATTACAGGAGGCTGAATGACAGGTTCTTGGTGCAAACTAAGATCATAATTAACAGGAGAGAGACAGAAACTTTTCCACTTTCTGCTGCTGTTTGTTTTCCTTTCTGGCTCTATGGGGCAGGGCACGTGTGTGAGGGGTCCCGGGGGGCAGGCAGGGGTGGACCCCAGCATCCCCCAGCTCTCACCAGATTTCTGGTGTTGGCAAGTGGTGTTGGAGGGAAAGCAGACCTACCCAGCATGAATACCTTCATCAACCAGCTGGAATAGCCAAGACATATCTAAGAGGCGCTTTCACACATGTATGAATTCCTCTGGGAGAGCTGGAGAAGACTCCTGCTGTCTGGATTTCATACTGAACTGACCACTGGGTGTTCGCAAACTCTTCTATTCAGCAGCTCACAGCCCCACTCCCTTCCCGTGGCTTCCACAGCCTGCAAAGCCCCTGGACATTTGCTGGAAGGAAATCCAGGCTCCTCTGTGTCACCTCCTGCCTGGGAGGGAAGAGAAGTTTGGTGTCCAGGCTCAGATCCAGTTTGCCATCACGTGCCTGCACTGTCCTGCCCACCATGGGTCCAGTGGTGGCTTTGTGGCTTGTTTTGGAAATGTCTCCTTAGTGCCACAGCTGCTTCTTGAGGTGTTTCATACGTGGCTTTATGGTGGAGCCCTCCAAGCCAGCAGCTTTCAAAACATCTACATGCTTTTGCAGTTTCTGGGTATGAGCGAGGTTACTTGGTCTCCATCCACTGCTGCTAACGGCTCTTGATTTTATCAACATAGGACCTTCAAAAGTACAGCCAAGACCAGCAGCCTGCCCTGCTCTGGGGGACATCTGGAATGATTGGAAAAGTAAGTAAATTGCATCTTCTTTGTGTCCTATCAAACTTCACCTCCTTTCCTTGCTGCACTCTTAACATCTGCTTCTTCTTCCTCATTCAAGTAAATGATGAAATCCTTATGAACAGCAGCAGGAGCCAGGTTATGTTCTCTGTCTTTAAAAGGTCCTTCAAAATATAAATGCCCAAGTGAAAATGCTTCAGAATGGTTTTTCTTCCAGCTCATTTAATTTTGAAGCAGCATCAGGAGCACTGCTCCTACTATTAAACCCAGTATTTAGGAATGTGAAATTGCAATACAAGTAAAGGAGTTTGTGAAGCACTCGGAGTTGCAATGAGAGTAGATTGGATGGGTTTAAATGCTGGGAGCTGGGAAACTGTGCTCGTGCATGGGAAGCCTGACAGGGAAATTGTCTAGAAAGGCTAATGAAGCTCCTTAGTGAAAGGGAGTAACAACCACAGGCTTGCGATGCTGGGAAGGAAATCATCCTAATTTGCTTGTGTTTAGTAACCTGAGACATATAATTAATAACACGAGTAAGGACATTTGAAAAAATATCTGTTATGCCTATTTTGGAACCATCCATCTCTGCACTTGCTGCACATGGTGGTAACCCTACAGCTAGAGACAGCAGTCAGGCTCTTGGACCTGCTGCTGATTTATTTGGTAACCCAGAGCAAGCTCAATGCTCCGTCTTTCTGGGGCTCTGCCTTCCCTGTTGAAACAGAGGAGTTTGGAGGGCTCCAGGCAGATTAGCTGGAGCAGGCTGGGTCAATCCGTGAATTTCAAATCGAGCAGTCGTTGGGCTATCAGCCTGTCTAACGACAGCAAAGGTATTGTGTGAATACAAACCCGACCATCTGCCTGTCGCTGAGACAGAGTCCAACGGGTCATCATGCAAAATGCTCAAATTAGCTCATTTCTGAGATGAGACAACCTAAAAATGCCCAGGGTAGAGGAAATGGATATATCATTATTACTTGTTATCTTCATCCCTGCAGTCGCCCCGTGTATTGGAATGCTGTGTAGGGCTGGAGTATCAGTACAAATGCACTGGGGGAACTGGAGCCTTTCAAGCCGTGCTGTTGAGCTGCCTGGTAGCCTTCAGACTTTGGAAATTAGGCAAACAGAGCCAGCGTGCTGATCCAACACATTAATTGGGGGGTAACCTTTGCATAACCTTTAGAAAATCGTTGGATGTGTGAATCCAAAGCCCAGGGCACACGTGCTCCTGGGATGCACAGCAGCAGCATCACCTGGGGTTAAGGTCTTTAGACCGGGGCAGACTCGGGGGTCTGTCCCAACCCACACTTTGAGTCACCCCTAAACAGGCCCTTCCCCATAATGGTTTTGTTTCCTTCTGTGTCCTGCACAGAGCCAGGGGCTGGGCAGGGTGCCCTCCGGCTCTACCGCAGCGCTTAACTTGGCTCTGAGCTTTCTGGTTTGTAGAGGACTAAGAGGAGTTGGCAAAACTGGGGCTGCCAGCACTCACATGACCCTGAAACATCGGTGTGGCTGGAGCCTTGTGCCCACACATCTTCCCCCCAGGTTGATGGTGCTCTGTGCTGGTGACCAGCTCCCTCCCACCTCCGCGGCAGCCCCAGGGAGGGATGCATCCCACTGCCCATGCCCCTCCAGCGCGCTGGAAGCAATCAAAGTGCCGTGCTGCCGCCAGATTGCCTTGTCCATTCCAATGATCTTTAACTCTCATTTTTCCCCAAGCAATCAGAAGCACTTTCTCTTCGTCCAGGTGGTCTTTTCCCATTTTGCTCTTTCCAGTCCCCCGACCCAGGGCAGTCACATCTCATCACGCCTTTTCTCAAGCCATTTGTACATCCTGCTTTTTCTGTTGCCATCAATTTCATTGCAGTCTCCCCTCCCTGCTCCGCTCCCTCCCGTGCTAACCACAGCTTCTTTGGGAGTGAAAGTTGACTGTCACAGCCCTGGTAGATGTAAATGCAAATCTCCTGCCCCTGCAGCCGGGCTTCCCAAGCCTCTGCCCACCAGCTTTTCATGCAGATGGAAGGGTGCTCTCTCCATTTTTCTGGTGGTCAAGCCCCATAAAAACATTCTCCTAGAGAGACTGTTGCAAAACAGAAGTTTAGGTTGGACCTGAGGAACAATTTCTTCCCTGAAAGGGCTGTCCCAGGCTGCCCAAGGCAGGGGTGGAGTCCCCATGAGCCTTGGAGGGGTTTCCAAGCCCCCCCCGTGGAGCTGTGGTGCTGAGGGCCAGGGGTCAGTGGTGCCCTGGCAGTGCTGGG